>SMSQ01021081.1:0-13875 GCA_019453375.1 Ctenoplectra terminalis
CCTCAATTATTGCTCTATACGTTTGATGAAAATTTCCATACAATTCATATCCGATGTTCCTCGTCACATTTCTATCAACTCCAAACTCATTTCCCAACAACGGTGCCCCGTTACACCCAAAACCCCGAACGACGTTTCCAAAAGCTTTTACGTCTCGAGGACAGCCAAATTACTTCCATAACGAAGAGTAATTTCTCACAATAACATCAATTAGAATACAGACGCGGGGAGAAAGCTGGCATTCGCGTGGCCAAACCGAGTCGGAGAATGGAAACGAATTTCAGAATTCGAAGGTCCGTGACGCGGAGTAGCACGAAAATGCAATCTTTGTTCCCCCGGCCTCGAAGATGCATAATCAAAGCAATAATCTCGACGAACGCGAACGCTCGAGCGTACAATGCCCTTTGCGCTCGCACACAGACACGCCATGTGCGCTTCGTACACGTTTATACGATCTCTGTGAGCTGAGAATTTCCATGCTAATGCGATTTCTGTAACAGACAGCTTCATTTGGCCCGGTGGATTTCAATATGGTCTCGCGACCGGTCAAAGTGATTCGAAACTCGCTCGGGCTGATTTATATTGCATTTTCAGACCGGCACGAGTTATTCGCGAGCTCGGTCGCATGAGCCTTGGTCCTAATTGATCTCGGGCCGGCCCGACTACTTACGTTGTACCGTAGATCGTAGATCTGCGGCTAAACCACGGTCACCTGAACTTCACGTGAACTTTTGATCCCCTTTATGGCTCGATAAATTAGCGACTCGAGCAGGACGAATGTCCGGTTCGTCGAAAAGGGCGCCGACGATTTCCGGGGATGTATAATTTTTAGCTAATGTTTTTTTCTTTTACGGTTGATCGTGAATCGATGTCCAGGATGTTGCTCTTAGAACGTTTGATCGAATGATATCGAGTTCGTTAGGTGGCTGGTAATATTGATCGTCGGAGGTTTGGTATCTGTAAGGGCGTCTCTTGGGACATTTATCGGTTTTAGATAGATTTATGGTGCGGAGAGAGTATTTTATTTCTGTTGACGTTGTAATTGCATTTGAGAGCTGTAATTATTTAACGCTGGAACTACCGACGTGGTTGGTACTGAATTTTTATTGTTATTATTAGAAGTTTTTGAGAATATTCTTAGAATTTTTATTATTTTTAGAATCTTTAGGATTTTTATTATTTTTAGAATCTTTAGAATTTTTATTATTTTTAGAATCTTTAGAATTTTTATTAATTTTAGAATCTTTAGAATTTTTATTATTTAGCATTGATTTTAATTGATTTTCCATCAGGCTGTGTGCTACAATACGAATTAAAAAATATTTAATCGATAAATAGCGGAGAGTTTAAGAAGAAAATTGTAAAAGTCTGTAAAGGAAAGTGGTATCTTTGCTTAATATATTTTAATAAAACTCATTAATGAATTATAAGATATTATTTTAAATTGATAGCGTTGGTTCTTGGAAACCAACGACTTCTAAACGAAAAGTTCAACGCCGGTCCGCGGGGATCGTCGTAGCGCTTAACGTATTAATAAAGAAGCAAATATCGATTTCTTCGATACTAAATGGTTATATTTTATATTGGTTTTGAGACTGAATAGAACCGTTAAATCGACGCGTCGAAGTTTCTGCAATGGCAGCGAAAGGGTTAACCCTCCGCCGCCATAATGGGTCGGAGAGTTTCAGGCGAAATTTTCATTGTTCAACTTCTTCCTAACGAACGTGTCACACTCCGTGGTTCCACACACACATTTGACTAAAGTCTCACCTGTATAGCAAACTAGGAACCTTAATAAGTGCCTAAAAAATTTTTCAGATTTTTTTCAACTCCAGAATACCTAAAAATCCTATAATTATATTTAATCTGCAATTCTTGCGAAGTATTTTTTTTTTCGTTCTTCATTATTATTAATTTTGTTTCTTTTTTTTCGTTCTTTATTATCATTAATTTTGTTTCTTTTTTTTCGTTCTTTATTATTATTAATTTTTTTTTTTTATTAAGAGTTTCTTTTTTTCGTTCTTTATTATCATTAATTTTGTTTCTTTTTTCTCGATAATAAGAAGCGAATATTTTTCCAAAGACGTAAAAATTTAAAACTCTTTCTTCGCAAAGAGTTATTACAATTAATTAAAATTACTAACAATTTTACCGAATTCCAGTTTCCGAATCTTTTACGTTACTCCATTCGACACGTTACATGACAAATTAAACGCTTCGAATAATACTGAAACATTGTTATTCATTTCTACGGTGGAATTAAAGGAATTAATGAATCTGGCAGCGCCACGATTTATCGATTGTACACGTGTACCTGGAACGAGACGATTTCTATTTAGATACTATCTCTACGCGGACACCGTTGAAACGAGAAATGGTCACGTTTTAGGATGGCAATTTGGCACGGTGAAAGTTCGTAGTAATTTGGTAAAATATCTGAGAGAGCGGTACTAAAGAGCGGTAATATAAAGGGTCAATGGAAGATATTGAAACCGATGTTAAATCGAAATATTAATTTCCTCGACGATATCTTAATTTATTGAGAGATAAAGTACGAAACACTAAAGTCGTTACATTTCATGAAAATGTTAGAGAGGGAAGATAAATTTTTATTTCAAAGGTTCTAGTAAGTTGAGTTTGAAAGATTCTATTTTCCACGGTATAGATTCTAAAAATCTCTCTTTACGTTCCGTACCAGATACTTACTCTGATTTCAAGCACAGATAAGATTCTTGTTTTATACCCGACAAGAAGTCAACGGGCGGAATTTATGTAGTAACCTAATAAACGTCCAACACTGGAACGATATTTCTTATGTCATAAAAAACTCGGAACGAAAGCATCGAACGATCGATAAGTCAAGGGAGACGATGAGCAAAATGAAGTTCTTTTCAATGATAAGCATCGTAGCTAAAGAAAAGAAAAAAAAAAAGAAAGAAAGAAAGAAAGAAAAAAGAAATCCTCTTTCCTTCTGATACGCCGTACCTTCCTCGTTTATCAAAGACTTCCCTTTTTCGAGGTATCTTCCGTAGCTGTCCTAAGAACGGAAACGAATTTTGGAAGATAAGTCTTTAAGGGTGGAGGATTTTATATGCGTGTATAAATTTTACTACTTCGTTTACTTATCCAACATTCGAACTCTTCTGTTCAACGAATAATATTATTCTGGTTAAATGGGATACTTAAATAGCCGGGTATTCTTTAATGATAATTAATAACCATTCGCTATAATTAATTCTAGATTATTTAACTGCAGCGTCGCGTACGTTATTATTAATAATTCGTAAAAGTTGTAACTGGAACTGGACAGGTAATATTTTGAAAAAATATAATCTTCATTCGAATAATGGAAAGTTATGATACAGATACGTGGTATTGTCACACTTAATTATAATTATCCAGCACAACGCAGACATTATTTTGCAATTAATTTTGACCGGATATAACCAGAATTTTATTCGCTTACCGGAAAATAAATTACAATTTATTACAGTTTTTTTCGGTTTGATTAAAAGATTTTGGAATTGATCATTTCTATAATTTAACCATGTCAAGTCGGTACACAGTATAGTAATAAAATTGAATAGTGCAGCGATAAATGAATAAAATAAGATTTAAAAAATATAAATATATGACTATGTACCTTCTAATTCCAAGTCACAGTTAAATTCTACATCTTCATTTTAGAATAGTATAGTAATTCCTTGTCAAATACCTTCACTAACATTTTATTCTTAACCCTTTGCACCTAAAAGCTCCACAACGGAGCCATTATTTCAATACAAACAATTTTTCTGATCCTTTTTTTTCTTTTTGCACACATTTTCACCCAAATACAAATATACTCTTCGCTCTAAAATCGCTTCCAGTAATTAATAATATAAATAAACAAACGCTTACAAAGTTTTACAGTACAGTAAAAAAATTCGATTAACCCTCTGTAACCCAAAGTCTGCTTACCGGAGAAAAAGTTACGATTGGTTACAGTGTTTCACTTTGATTAAAAAATTTTTAAACTAATAATTACTATAGATAGATGATATCACTACACTGATACAGTAATAAAACTTAATAGTACACTGCTAACTAAATAAAATTAATTTTTTAAAATACAGATACACTATTTTCTAACTTTTAAATCACACTGCACCATACAGAGTTAAAGCTTTCAAACTCACCCCTAAAAAAAAATAAAAAACGAAATACCCGAAGTAACACAGTTCAATGCACAAGATCTTCCACAATTCCCTATCCTGAACAAACCCGCTTCCTAAAAGCTAAGTTCAGAGAGATCGAATCGTTGCCAACCCCACGAAGTTCGTTACACAAAATCTTTCGCAAGCCTGGCCTTTCATAATTACAACCCTTCAACAAACATCAAGCCCGGAAAGAAGATTCCCTCGCCAACATCCTCGTTTGTCAAACGCCGGTACTTGCTCGCTCGCGGTTACAGCGATCCTAAAACACAGGCGGATCGTGAAAGGTGGATGAATCCTGACGTAACGGCGGAACGTTGGACGCGCAAATTTGAGCTCGGCGACGGTTTAAGTGTCGTAGAAAAGCGTACGGGAACCGCGAGGTTGTGCATATTCACAGCGATACGCGAAAGCCTTAACGCCGAGCACAAACGCACGGTTTTGTTCGCGGTACGTTCGGTGAGAAGGAAGCCGAGCTCTGTGATACCAACCCGCTTCATTTTTATACCGCGAAAATCGTTACGAGCTTTTCGTCGCGTCTCTCTATGCGAATCAGAATGGCGCGGTGGTCGTCGTCGCAGCTGCGCGACCGTGCCATTTGCATACGCGCGGGATGCTTTCATTTCGACTCCTTTCTTTTCTTTCCTTCTTTTTTTTTTCTCTCCATCTTTTTTTTCTCCCCCGCTCCCGACATCCTTCTCACCCCGTGACGCTTCTTCGCGCGCCGTTTACGAGCCTTCCGTTACGGATTAAATTTAATACGCTGCCCCGGCGCCACGGTCCATTATATTTCCGCCAAATCCTCGCTGTTCCCCGATGCTAAGAAACGGGATACGCCGCTCACCCTGGAATTTAAAGACACTCAGACGGGCGTTCGCGCGGAATCGCGCCCCGAGCAACCCCCGAGCGAAGCTGGAATTTTCGTGTTCCCTCGCGGCGCAACGCGGAGCTGGCTTAAGGAGAAGAATATGGCGTTTCCGTTGCCACGGAAAATGTGAAATACCTGATTTGTACGTCGGGGGTTTGGCTGAGCTTGGCCTGGCTTCGGCTGGCTTCGAAGATGATGCTTTTGCGGCATTGTTTTACGTCTCGGCGAGAAGGGGATTGGGCGAAGCAAGGTGGTTGGTGTTTATGATTAGCATTAGATTTTTATGCATTCGTAGAAAATTTTAGGGCGCTGAATTGCACGGAATAAACGTAACGCGGGAAAATATACGAAACATCGGAATCGTAGCGTATTTTACAATACGTGGTTGGTGAAATGGTTGTAGCATCGTAGTTTGGAACACAGCAGTGGGTATATCGAAAGACAGGACTATAAAAGGGAAAGACACCGGCGAATACGAGGCCCAAAGGGCTGGCGACTGCTGTTCTGGACGATGCGTAGGCGAGGGTGAGAAGTGCGTGCTGGTGGGAGCAGAGGGTGAGAAGTGCGTGGCGGTGGGAGCAGAGGGTGAGAAGTGTGTGGTGGTGGGAGCAGAGGGTGCGCGAGAATTTTTGAGAGAATTGTAAAATAGAGGAGATTGTCGTCGACGTTGAAGAACGGAGGATCTACTAGATCTACTAGAGCAGTGGTCGGCTCTTTGGCTCCTTAAGTGCGGCTCTGGCACAAATATCCACGGAAGGCGCAATGATATTAATAAAATAATATGGGCGCAATAATATTAATGAAAAGTTATGACTATACCAAATGCTTTAACACTTAAATTTAAGATGTTTCAAAAAATGGAGTTAATCAATGTGTGCACGAACGGCTCATATATTAATAAAATTGTATTTTTTCAAAAGATTTTTATTTATTTTTATTTTCATCAATTTAATAATGATAATAATTTTGTACCGGTGGCTTTAGAAAAAAATATATTTGAAATATTTTTATAGGCACCCCAGGTTTTATTTAGTGCAATCAAATTTAGTGTAATAAAAGTTTACTAAACAAGCAGATTTGGCACCCAATTTTTTTTTAAATCGTTGTAATGTTCATATTTGGCTCTTTGGCTAATAAGTTTGCCGACCACTGTACTAGAGGATCTACTAGAGCTATCTCAGTGTCGAACTATTTTTGTTTTATTTTACATCTATTTTTATGTTTTTCTAAAATACACATATAATCCTTTATTATAATACCAGATAATTTTCTATGCAAGTTTTTTTTTTCTTTTTTTCTTTTTATTGTATTAAAAATATAAATTTGTGTAAAAATCAGCGGTTGAACGATCGCTTGGTACGGTTTGTGAGTATTTTTGTGAAATGTGGATAAAGAAATGAGATATTGACTTTAATTTGTTTTTTTGTTACAGTAAGGGATCTTAACTTGTATCTCGTACAGTTATAATTTTATGTTTCTATTTTACCCGAGTTTGGATTCATTTCTAAAATTATTACGGATTAAAGAGGGAAGAAACAAGCTTTCGGAAATTTAGAAATAATTTATGCATTAAGCTTCCACTCCTGAGATTTAGGATTCTGGGATAAAACTAGTTTCCAAGCTACAATCAATATCCATTTCATATAATTCAATTAACAAGCAAAAAAAGGGTCTAAGATTAATGACCGACTTAGAGAATAAAATTGGTCGTGGAAGAATTATTCACCAGAAATTTTTTCAGATCCCTTCGATGCTTAATCCATTGCTGCGATCTTCAAATCGAAATTGAACGATTAAAAGAGCGAACTGAATTTTTCGCCGATACGAGAGACGTTGAATTAATATTTGCTCGAATTTTAATCGTTGCCTAATTCACGGTTATTTCATCCCCGAGCAAGTATCCGGCAATAATTTCTTCTCAATAGCGCGCCTTTTTGATTCCGCCTGTTAAAATTCAACAAGCGCCGTGGCGATTCGTGTCACGTACATTTGAGACGTTAAAGCAGAATAAAAACCGAAATCTCGGTTCCCGGAATTCAAAGTTGGACAGAGGATAAAGGTAAAGCATCCAGACGAAGTTAAAATTGTAAACATTTGGAATTTAGGTCAGGCATGTGACTCGGATTCAAAGCGGCGGAAAGGAAACAAAAGCAAAATTAAATTAAAGTGTTCCTCTCGTTCGCTCCGGGGATGAAAGTTAAAAAAAAAAAAAGAAAAATTAGAAAAAAAGAGTTCGTGTATCCTTGTTTTTATCTTTCCTCCCTTATCGTCGAGCAGCAAAATTTTTAATTGGCCGAGCTCGTTTCGCGCGTCGAAATTATTTTTTTTTTCCCCAACTATCTTGAACATCCTAACTATTTTAGGAAGAGAATCGATGCCACCGCTGAATTATTATACAGCATCGATGTTTTAACGCCAGCATCTCTCTAATTAGGCCAGTCGATGCATTGGAATAATTTAAGCCGTGAATCGATCGTTTAGAGCTATCTATATGTTTAAGTATCGCAATATCGTAGAAATTAAATTCTAATTACAAATTGAAGACTGTATAAGGGCTGGAAATGTAGAGACTTAAAATTTACATTATTTTTGGGAGTAAATGATACTTGTTTCTTAATGACTGAAACAAAATTTTTGATTGATTTGTCATTTTATTGTAATTTGGATTCAGTTCCAAATTTTTGTCCCGAAAGTTTTTTTCGTAGTCTTCGCGCAACGGCTTCGTTTTGGCAGTGTTTATATAAATATGCAGACTTATCTGTTAAACGAGAGATGGAGGAAGGTAAAAGACCAAAATGGATTTTATGTAAAATAGTAATATATTGGAAAATAAAAAATTTTATGCATCCAATACTTGTTAATAAAACGGAAGAAATCTATGTAAAATAATATATTGCAAAATAAAAAATATTATACATTCAATACTTGTTGATAAAATGAAAAAAATCTATGTAAAATAAAAAATATTATGCATCCAATACTTGTTAATAAAACGAAAGAAATCTATGTAAAATAATATATTGTAAAATAAAAAAATATTATGCATCAAATACTTGTTGATAAAATGAAAAAAATCTGTGTAAAATAAAAAATATTATGCATCCAATACTTGTTAATAAAACGAAAGAAACTTTTGGGACAACTTAATATAAACTTATTTTTGATTAGTCACTAATTAATATCGACTTATATTAAAATTATTTTTAATTTAAATTAAGAATTTCTTTTAGCTAATTCTGACCAGCGTCTTTGGATGTCAAAGCTGTACTTGGTTCAAGCTCGTGTACTTATTTCTGTGTTCCAAATCTTCTGCAACCGCACAGAATGTGGTTTGTCGAAAGAATTTATTCGCAGTGGTTACAGATTGGTCCAATTTTTCTAACTCTAAAACCATGGAGGTGGTCGAAATGACTGATTTCCAATTTCCCGTATAAATTCTATAAATCTATACAATTTTAAGAATTAATTTTATTTTTCTGTAACGAATATGAATAAGTATTTATTTCCCCTGCATTTTATATTTTCTTCAAATAGTTATCGTTTCGAATTCCTTGCTTGAAATAATTTTAAACACTTCAATCGGTAGTTCTAGTGTTAATAAATATTCCTGGCTAATTTTTCAGCGTCCAGATCTGAGTTTTGCCAGAATTGTCCTATCTTTTCTCTTCATGTTTTGAGCAGGCATTTTTTCAGCGAGTTCCACCTATTTTCTTACACATTAGAATACAAAATTCGTAGCAGCATAACTAAACAGTGGGTTACGCCTGCACTCGGAAATACAGCTCGTGACCCGGCAGTGGGTCACGCTTGGTTGAATGTGTTAAGTGAACGAGTCAAGTATTATACGGAATATAAGGTCGACATTAATGTACATAAAACACTGGCAAAACCACGAATTGGTTAAACATGTCATTATACTTCACAATCTCAAGCAACGCGCATACAAATACAATGTCTACAAGCATAAAGAACAGCGTGTCACGAAAAGGTTTTAAATACATTGCTAAAATTAATCTCTACTGTACAGAGTTTCTGCTTCAATGTCATTTATAAAATAATTCTTTTCGGCATATATTTGTAAATAATACACCAACATGTTCGCGTTTCTTTTTTAATATGTAAATTAAAAGCAATTTTTTTTCTTTTTTAAAGCAAATCTTTTTATCCCCATAATGCATCGTCCATTTGAGCTGCTGAGTCAGTTTTTCTTTTCAAAATTTCAACTGAATTTAATCGCATTTCAAAACACAGGAAGACAATGATCGCTAAAAACCGCAGGTATTTATTGACAGATTTAATATTGCAATCATTTGTAAGCACATTTGGTCACAAAGGTATCTCAATTTTTAAAAAAAGAGTCAGTACACACATCGAAGCACACACTGATGTAAAATACATATGCGTTTATAACATTAACACTAGGACTACCGCACCAGTCAAAATGACTGTTTCTTTCAAAAGACATTATTTAAAAAAAAAAATTAGTGATAGTATTAGACATGTATTAACATCAAGGTTTCGTTTTTTAATATATTTTCGTTACGTGCGAATTCCGGTGGTATTAAGCTCGGATTATTATTCATTCATAATTTCTTATAGAAATTTTGTAAATTTACAACGATGTATTTTTGGGGATTTTCTGTGACTTTTTGTAAACAAATATATACAAAGAATTGTTACTCTTATCATTTTTATTTCTTTGATACAAATAAGTCTACTTTAATCGCCGGTAGTTCTACTGTTAGTATTGATGTTTACGACAAAAACAGCAGAAATAATACGAATATTAATATTTATATTAAAAACACCTGAAAACCTGAATCTTTCATAGCTCACACAAATTCGAGTACACATTAATCCAGTATAATTAAAATAATTTAACAAACACAGAAAATTTCAATAAGACACCATAAACCAAAAACAACTGAAAACCTGAATCTTTCATAGCTCACACAAAATCCAGCATACATTAATCCAGTAAAATTAAAATAATTTAACAAACACAGAAGATTTCAACAAATACACCATATTTACGAATCTATCAAATTCTTTTCACCAAATTCTGTTGTTCGCTAAATTAAAATTAAAATTTCTTTCACCCGAAACCCTTCACTTTCATCAATTTCGCGTCACACGAGCCAGCAACGCGCGTGCATTCCATTCCGCCTGCATATTAGCGCAATGTTCTCGCGCTCCAACTGACCCGGCCCTGCTTCACTCGTAAGGTTGCGCATCTGTAGACACCTGACAATCGGTTTCACCGTCCCTGTTACTCGATACCGCGTTATTCGCGTCCATCGGCCCGCGTAGCCAAGTTCGAACCGCCGGCACAGAGACACCACGGCTGAAAATGATTGTCTCAGAGCGTGGATCGGAACAGGAAGCAGTAAAAATGTAGTTTATGCGAACCTTAGATCGCGGCGATATTGGTTTAACGGCGAGGGAATCCATTTCCGCGATTGTTTCCAGACGTATGAAACGCGGCCGTGGAAATATCGCACGGGATGAGCGTTTATCGCGGAGGTTGCCTCGTATATCGAGTCATTAAGATAGCGAGAAATTAGATAACCTTTTCTTTATTCGGTAGACTACCTGGATGGTGTTCGTAATAGAGATTATTTGGATAAAACGCATAATGTACGTGGTTTCGAACGAGTTACGCGAAATATCTTCATTTTATTAGGCGCCGGAAAAAGTTGGATTTATTATTTTTATAGGTGTTGAGCGTGCCGTCGACGCTCTGACCCTAAACTGACTTAACGGTCTTGGGCCTCGTTGAGACGAATATTCGGAGAACTTCGTCGTGGTGCTGAAGTCTCCTGATTGTTGGATGTTGTTGTCAATCGTGATTTTCGTGTTCTTCCGTGTTATAATAGTCGTGTTCTCGCGTGACTTGTTGTGATCTCCGTTGAATGTGTTATGCCGATTTGTTCTGAACTGATGTTGAATGTGTTCTCGTGTTGTTGGTCTCATGTGTTCTTGTGATTGAATGTTTGATGCGATGATTATGTTCTGCTCTGCCTTCCCGATTGAGACGTCGTCTCTCACGACGCTTCGGGAAGGGAGAGTTTTCGGGGGTTGAAACACGCGGACTGGCCAACGTCATTTTGAGGGTCGCATGAAGGCCCACGAATGTCCCCTTGCCGCGAGTTGCGATGTGCATTTCGTCAAGGCGCTTCTCCTCTTAACACGTTAACCCTCTATAGGCCGAATTTTGTCTGCTTATTGGAGAAACAATTACGATTACAGTTTTTCACTTTGATTTGGAAATGTTTTAAGTATTAATTACTGTAGATGAATCGTCACTGCAGTAATACAGTAATCAAATTTTTAAGGATTCTCAAATCAAAGTGAAAAATTGTAATCGTAATTTTTTCTCCGATAAGCAGACAAAATTCGGGCTATAGAGGGTTAAGAAGAAAATTTTAAATGTTAGAAAATGGCGGTAGACAAACGACTGAAGCAAGAAAGAAATGAATTTGCATGGAAATCCGCCATGTAACCAAACACGAAACACTCAGGACGAGGTGTCGAACTTAACTCGAACCGCCAAGATTAAAATAACCGCTATCATCTTCTTAACAATCATTTGATTGCTTCTCAAATAAAATTTCAAATCTCTCATACTTTACTCAGCGATATATTTAAATTCCGAAGCTGATTCTAAATCTGCCACACGAACCCATTACGGAAAAAGAACAATTATAAAGTTACAAACTATAAATTTCATTCTTATCAACACATTACGGACGGGTCACGAAATTTCTCGTATTTTATATTTCATATCTTGAAATGGTAAAAATGATGAACGTATGAGAGATAACTTTTAAAAATGATTTTCTTAGTTCAAACTTTCAATTATCATCTATCTCTAGAATACGAAATTATTCATAAAAGTGTTAATGCAAGCAAAGAATTTATTCTAATTCTATTTCATAGTAAGGTTTACAAAAATCAGCTTCCGTCGCCGATGTGTTAAATAACCACAAAATTGCTTCCTCCTCTTCCAAACGTAACCAAAATTCAGCACGTAACTTATCCTTTGCCACGTTCAAAGTTTTACAACAATGTTTCTCCACGCGTCATACTCTCACCTACTTTCGCTCGTTAGTAAAAAAAACATAACCCGAAGCTTCCGCGTGGAAACGTACGCTTAAAGTATCCCTCGTTTACCGCCACGCAGAAATACAGTTGTCACGGTGACACAATTATAACAATTATTCTCAATCAACGTACCAGCGTTCTCTCTCAATTGGCACACAAACAGATCTCGTTAGAAAAAAAAAAGAAAAAAAGAAAAAAAAAAAAGAGTGCGAAGGTGGACGCGAAATTAATGGGAATAAAAAATCAAGCAGAGTCTCGATTATTTCCCGGTCCTCCCTCTCGCCTGCTCGTCGCGGCCGCCATTGTGGCCGTTCACCAGCTCGATTATGACTCGGGTCCGCGTGCAGGTATTAAGTGGAATTCCCTTCGCTTTCCCCGTAATGCGAGCTCGGCGCGAACACTTCCGCGAGGAAGCCATGCAACGTGTGTTTCGTACACCATCAGGCAACAATGCAATTCCAGTGTCGAAGTGGCGCAATTGCCGCAATTATTCCCGTCAACCGTTGCAGCGTCCCATTTTACGCGGAACGATACGAAAATGTCATCGTGTCTGTCGTCCAAGTGATTGCTGGCGCGAAAGCTCGACGAATTTGCGTTTTAAAATATTTTACGCGCCAGATTTTTAGTTTGATGGTGCATTTTGATACACGAGGTAGTATATATATATATATTTTTTTTTTTCTTTGCTCGGTGCCACGTGGTTTATGTTGCGCGTCCCGTTGATATAAATTGTGGGTGAAATTGATTTGTTTTATGCGCTGTTCCAGGTAATTAATTTTGTCCAGGACGCTGACACATGCGTGCACGATTCGTATGAAATTTGTATTAACACTTTACCAACCGGGAGCCTATTAATCGGCTTTTTCCAACCAACGCTCATCGACCGGGAGCCTATTAATCGGCTTTTTACAGCCAACGTTCATCTACCGCTTGCTGCTTAATACTAATGTAGGGATTTTAGTGTCATCGAAAGTCGTCACAAGTCATCGAAATCATTGGTAGCTCCATATTAACCCTTTGCACTCGACTGGCGCCGCTATGGCAACGTGCGTAATTTTCTTCAGAGATTAAGTTTTGAATTAAATTCTGTATCTTCGTCAATTCAAGCGCTTCTTTTGTTTCAAGATAAACCAAATTAACTAAGTAAATACAAAATCGTAAATATTTGTAATTATCTGTCTCCCTTTCTAAAAGAACACTAAGTTTTCACAGTAGTCTTTCGAAATTTAAAAAAGTTCACGACTGCAAAGGGTTAATAGTGCTTAGTTTTTTGAAACATGTAAATATTCTGCACCTAATTTAAGCTTTGATCCAATATGGTATTACCTAATCTAATGATCACTTTCGTCTTGCACTAGGACTGTATCCCTGTCATCCATCTGCTGTACATATGTCTCAAGTGGAATTATCTTAATTGGTTTCGTATTAAATCAACGTTTTCCTGACGGTGAAATTACGTGGTTGCTAATAACCCAATCGGGTTTATGCAACTTTAAATTTAAATTTAAAAAAAAGCGCTTCTTTTGTTTTAAAATAAACTAAGTTAACTAAGTTAATACAAAATCGTAAATATTTGTGATATAGTGTATCAATATAGGAGGACCGCGCGTGTTATTAGAAACAAGCGAAGCTCGACTTCCGTTGGAAAGACGCCACGAGGCACGAGGCAGAGTCGCTTAGGAACCGTCGAACGTGCACGACCTATTA
>SMSQ01021082.1:0-14047 GCA_019453375.1 Ctenoplectra terminalis
TATTTTTCTCGATATATTTACGTCGCAACAAAATGGTTAGAAAAAGTCCCGTTCAGATCCATGAAGGGATAGCTTTTCGACAAGTTCAGGTGGCTCTGTATCTTCCGAACGCCTGAATTATCGAAGCTGAGATTTCATATTTGTAGTCTACTTTTTCTCCCACGACACGCACCAAATTTCATTTTGATAAGTTATCGGTGTAGTTTGTTACTAGTAGGGTAATTCCGAGTGAGCTGAGTCGATTTTGTGCAGACTATAAAATATTCCATTTTTCAGCTGTTTTTAGTAATACACTAAGTATTATAAATATAAATATTATATCTACAGATATTTATTTTAGCACATATATTTTTTTACTTTAGATGTAAATTAAATTTACGATGCACTGATTCTTTTTAAAAAAGTGGGTCATTACTTTTCAACTCACCCCAGTGATTATAAGCGATTATTAACACTTAGCCGACTGAATGGGGAGATCTCCCCGTTTTGAAATAAGTTTCTGAATGACCGAATGGGAGAGAGCTCTCCCTGTTTTGAAATAAATAGCTGTATGATCAAATAGGGAGATCTTTCACCCTTTCTTTAGCAACGCGCTGCTCATCATTTTGTTTATCATTTTTTTTTTTCATTATTTAATGGTATTGAGTTCCAGTTGTACAGTTAGCTGCGATAAGCGCGATTATCTAAGTGTTAATGTTAAAACGTGCTCACGAAGTGAAAATAATAACTGAAGTCGGAGATTCTTACAGATGAAACACCTGATGCAATTTTATCTTTCCATGCGTCGCGTAAAGTTTTTGATGGAACGCACGCATACATATAAAGTGCACCACTAACGTTCATGGGTATATTAAGGGATGATAGGGTAGACACGTTACAAGCGATTTCACCTTACATGCAACTCGCACGATCTGATTAATGCAAAAATTTTAACAACTTATCACAGAAAAACAATGCAATTACGACATGTGGTTCCTTTCAAATTTCTCGTTTTCTCATTGAAAGGAATACATAGAAATTAAAAATAAAAATAAAAATTTAATGTTAGAAATAATTTTGCGGCAAGATTTTTTAACAAATCTCTACCTGTACAAAGGTCTAAATTCGCGTCTAAAATCTGTGTTACCACATTATGTTTATTTTAGAAAAACATAAAAATAGATGTAAAATAAAACAGAAATAGTGCGACATTAAGATAGCCTGCGGTGCGTAGATCCTTCGATCTTCAACGTTAACGACAATCTCCTCTATTTTGCGATTCTCGGAAAAGTCCTCGTGCACCCTCACTCCCATCACTATGCATCGGCCGGAGAAGCACTGGCCAGTCCCTTGGGCCTGGTCTTCGCCAGTGTCTTTTTCTTTTATAACCCTGTCTTTAGGAATATCCATTGCTATTCTAAACTACGATACTACAAAAATTAATTTTATTTTACACATGCTTTAATAAATCTTAAGTCGAATTTAGACTTTTCACTTTGGATGCGCATTCCGAATGATTGATCCATAGTAACAGGTGTAAAGACTTTTTTTATCCGCATTTCGTCCCAGGTGACTAGTGAACAAAGCAGAATTTGTCTATAGTTTTAACACTAGAACTACCGACGAATAAAGCATACTTATTTCTACCGAAAAAATTATAATGATAGGTATATAAAAAAATACGCAATGCAAGGGAAACAAAGCTTTGTCTACATTTTTAACAGAAAATCACAGAAAATTGTCTGCGAGATGCCATAATCAATTTATAAAATTTCTGTAAAAAATTAAGAATGGGTCATTTTGACCACTTTGGTAGTTCTAGTGTTAATGAATTGAATAAATGATTCATCCGCAGTGAAACGGCAGTAACAAGTCTAAACTTGTTCAATAACAAATGAATACGAACACGACACATTGTCTTGCTCGCCGACATTTTGACAACTAGTAAATTGAATTTAATCATTAAACAAGTATAAGTACTCTAGCTTTTGTAAGGATGGAGGCGGTTCTTATCCGGCAATGGGATTCTTTTGACCACAAAAGAGAGGAATAAATCACAATTGAATATTTCTTTATACAAACACTCTTTACTCGTGGTACTTTACACTTTCAATGCGTTTACACTTTCGCTGGTCACCTCGCAATGCTCTCTCTCTCTCTCTCTCTCTCTCTCTCTCTTTTTCTTTCTTTTTCTCATTCACTCACTCATTGTTCTCAATATCATATTAAAATTGCAAATCGAGACGTCATACTTTGGCACTTCTGTTGAAACGTTCGGTGCTTGACTTTCTTGCCGGATTTTTGGTTACTTTTCGTTCAGGCTGTGTGGGACATATATGCCTCGCTATGCGATTAACGCGGTGTATTACCGATATTAAGTGTATAACTTGATATTAAGATGTCGATACATGACTTTACAACAAATTTTTAAAAAATTACTCGTTTTAGAATGAAAATTCCAAATAGCTTGAACGGAAAGTTCAGCATGGAGCGTATACGCCCCGTGTGGCACAGACCGTGTTAATCCCTTGACGCTGGAATCCGTACGTTGCACAGTGGACTGGAAACTCGTTCTTCGCGATGAAAATTGAATTTTTGAAGTTTCACGTTCCGAACAAATTTTTGTATGCAACAAAATCCAAAATATTAGTCATTTTAGATAATTATATATGCGGGTACATCATTTTGAAGATAAAATTGAGAAATTCAAAGTAAAACCAATTATTCTATCAATTTATTGTACAGTATAAAATAAACAGTTTGAATTAATGTTTTATGTATATCAATAGGTGTATTTTCATTATTTAATTAGCTCCTAAGCGTTAGTTAATTCATGTACAAATGCTGCGATATTTGGAACAATTTAAACTTTGAGGTGGGTTTTAAAAAGATGTTTAGAAGTATCAGACATGAGACTTGTTTCATACGAAAGCTATACACAATCGTAAAGAGTAACGTGCAAATTTTAAATCCAACTACCTGCAACTTTATACGAATTTTAAGAAACAGATGTCCGAAGTACCAAAAAACTGAAGATTACTTTGAAATTTAAGAAATTACAAGCGATAGGAACTTATGATAGTAGAACGTAAGACAGTGATAGGAACGTTCGTAAGAATTGGAGTAATAAAAGTAAAAAGATCGATATGGATTGAAAAAATTATATCATTAATAAAAGTAAAGATAAATATTTAGAAAATGGATGTCAACAATTGCAAACAAGAAAATAACTTCTTTTCGATAAATACATACAAATTTAATAGCGATGATAATAAAGCAGAAACTTTCATTTTATACTGGAAGGTCTCCAGTCCATTGCAGTACTATTGATAATGTTCTTACATCGGCAAGAAATTTTTGGATATAATGCAATTGTCATAGATTTTAGAAATCAATAATACTTCTATAGCTTTTAGAAGGAATTTAGCCTAGGAATTTAGAAATTAATAATACTTCTATAAAACGAAATTTCACATCTACCAAAAATAATAGTAAAACCTTTCAAAGAATTCAATACAGAAGTGACGATATATTTTATTAATTTTTAAGCAAATAGTAGTAGCAAATATTAACTGTACAATAAATGCTATAATTCATTGCCAATTCCAAAATTGGTTTGATAATATATTCGTGTCATCTGCAGAAAAAAATTTTTCTTTATTTCCTTTGTAAAATGTGCCTATTTTTACACACGAAATAATTATACTTCCTGTAGCAGATATAGAAACAAAAACAAAAACGGTACTTAGATAAGGTTAAAAATAATGAGCAAAGTAAAAACAGTCAAGCTTGGGGATTCAGTTAAATTTATCGACAATCCTGGAGTTATTAGCTAAATGTGGAGGTAACTGTTATGTGCCAATTACTGAGTTACTGGTTGAGAAGATCAATTGGATGTTTTTTTTAGCCTTCCAGGGAGATCCAAAAAACAGTTTGCGGCAAATGGATTTGTGTGTTTGTCTATTCTTTGTCGATGTGTTTTTAAGTATCGTCTAATTTCCTTTGCAACTGTAGGGATTTTTAGAGTTTTCCTGGTGTCATCGACTCTTACAAACCCCGACGCGTTTAAAATTGTTCTTAAAATGATAGATTGGAGATTTTCTATTTTCTTAACGTTTGATATGGCGTTTATGCCCCAGATTTGCAGTCCGCGTGTCCATATTGGTTTTATAATAGTTTTATAGATTAGAAATTTGTTATTTGTATCTAATTATCAATTTTTATTTCCTTGGTTTCTTCCTGTGTTTTTTTTTTTTTTTTTTAATTTAATCTGCTGTTCAGACGGAGACCAAGATATTTAACCGATTCTGCTTGGGTGAGTTGTGAGTTTTGAAAGCTGATTTTGAGAGTTGGCTTTCTATTGAGAGCAATAAAAATGTTGAATTCTTGGACTGTGTGTAGAAAGAATAAGTAGATAGCAGAAAGGTATTAAAAAGGTAGTATTATCGTGGTCGATTATACTATTTTTGAAGTTACTATTGGTCGAATGAACAGTTTTTTCGACTGTAATAAAAAGGTCACTACCAGCAACCACCTAGTGCCACGTACAGGAACTAGAGCATTCGATCGTTACTGATCTACCTACGTTAAGTATTTGGTTGAGGTTCATATAACTTCAGCCCCACCCTAAATTTGATTTCGTATCTCATACATAATACAATAAATCAATTAATAGCAGAGCAATAGAAATGAACCGTATTCCATTTTCGCATTAATTTTATATGCAGTTATTACTGATATATGCTTAAAAAATTCGTAAAATATTCTGTTATTATCGATTTTTAAATAAAAGAATAATGTGTTAAATTACGCGTTGATTTATCGATTGGTATCTTGTGATGGATGCGATTTAACTTATAATTAACTATTTGGTGGTGTTCAGCTTACCACCAGTTGTGAAGATAATGTAGAAAGTGGAAATGTGGTTGCCACGTTAGATTACGAAACAAAGTCGTCTTACTTTATAACGGTACCCATATTTTTGTTTATACACGACAAAAACAAATTCTACGCAAAGTATTTAATAATTAATGAAAAATAAATTGAATATATCAATTCTAATCATCTGGCATTAAGAAATTTTGTATTTTAAATTGTTATCAAGTAATGAAAACTGTTACTTCTGATAGACGGTTCCACAGGTTTCTGTACAGATCTTACCAGCGTATTGTACGATTAAAAGTAATATGAAAATGCCATATGAACTCAAACCCTTTTAATGCTCTATTAAAAGGTTATAACGTAAAAATTGAAATACGAAAGAAACGATAATAGACAAACTTAGAACGTGACGCTAGGCAGGAATAAATAAATAACGTTTGTGGTTTGCGTTGTTGCAAGCTGGATTTGCTGAATTACTATTTCACTCGATGTTACGCTATGCCTAGTTGTTCATACAGAAACTGTTCATACATAAGAATGAATTTTCTTCAATTTAATTTTATTAATATTTGAATAATGTTTTTATGAAATTTAGTTGCACATAATTAAAATACAGTTCGTAATCTTCAAAGTATAACGATTTTGGATCCAATAAAATCATTTTTCTTTATATAATTAAACGATATTTATTATAAGGTGCAAATATAATCGCTAGAGATTAAGGTTTTGAACGTGTATTTCACGTATATTTAACTAAACGCGGTTTGGTGCATCCTTATTTTAATTTGTGTCTATTTTTGTTATTAACAAAAGTTATTCAACGAATTCTCTGTTTTGATACAAAAAAGGCCAATATAGTTATGGTTTAATTGTTTAGTGATACTTCGTTTTCATTAAATTTTTTCGTGATAATCGACTTCTTTCGAGCGAAACCTCTATTCCTAGCAGTTAAGAAGCATCTTTCAGAGGCAACTGATGTTACTGATATGTTTGAATATTTCATTGCGAGTTCTGAAATTGTGGGATATTTAAATTTTCGCGTCTTCCGCCATTTAAAAGCATCCAAATTAAATTTTAATCGAGGTGTTAGAGAGCAAGTACTATTTTATTTGATAGACTTTTCTACAGGGAATCTTGCAATTTCAAAGGCACTTAGATAAATGTTCTAGATTGAAACAATTCTTCGATGTTATTGGTACAAGGTCTTAGACATAAGTGTTTGGTAAATGTTAGTGTTTCCTTTATGAACGGTCGGTTGGTCTCATTTTAGAAGTGGTGGGAATAGGAAAAGGTCCAATAGGAACTCTTGAACGTTACAAGGGATTGATGAGTAACGAGTTAATGAATAAAGAATTAAGGCGTATGACTCGGGATTGGTGAGTAATATATTCAAGAATCGTATGCGTAATTGTGTGTGTATGTATGTATGATAGGAAGGATAATTTTCTGATTTGTCTGTCTAAATCAGGGACGAGCGATCTGTTTTTACAACGAGCCAAATTACAATTTAGAAATGTGGTGCGGGCCGCATGTAAGAAACTTATGGTAACATAAACGCTGAACGATGAACTTAAATTACCTCTTTATTAACAAAATAAACCTAGTATAAAAAATTACAGAAATAAAACACCGATTAATAAAAATACTATTTAAAAAACGGCGAAAGATATATGTGAAAAAAGATTATCTATGATGTCGGCATCATTTCCAAAAATTAAGTTAACACGCCTAATATACAATAAGGCTGCGGGTCACTGTAGGAATTTTTAAAAGTCAAAATGTAAACTCTTTGTAATGTAAACTCTCATTCTTGGTTTAAATGATCTCATAATTTCTCTATGGGATTCGAGTCCGGAGACTGAGACGACCATTTCATTATTTTTACACTAGAAGTGTCTTGTAACTCTTGTAAATCATTTTTACATATTCTAGCTGTATGTTTGAGGCCGTTGTCATGTATGAACGTAAAATTATTTCCAATTATGCTCTATGCAGAAGAAATGGCATTGTCGCGAAGGATGTTTAAATATTCTTCTATCCTTAAAATGCCGTCTATTTTTAGTAAGTTTCCCGTCTGATTATTACCAAAACAACTTGATATCATGACAGACTGCCCCCCCCCCCTCGTGCTTATCTGTTGACACTACGCAATTTTCATTTAACTTTTCATTAGGTTTTCGACGAACATAAACTTGTCGCTTCGACTCGAATACTTCAAACTTGGACTCAGTCCACAACACATTTTCCCACTCTTTTACTGTCCAATTTTCATGTTTTATTCCGTTTTCTTAATACGACACAACAATGAAGTTCACCATTTGCGAGTCGACTCTTCACGGTTACTACTGAAATCTTGTCATTTTTGGTTTTATTTATTTCCGCTGTTATTTTGATGGCTGTATCTCTCTTATTCCTTTTACTAAAGGTCCTAATAAATCCATTTTCTACATCAGTTGTTTTTCTGTGTCTTCCAGTTTTTTTTTTTTTATTAATGAACAAGATGCTCTTGCACCGAAAATCTTTATGGTGTTCATATCATATAGTATCACTTTTTCCGCAATTTTCTTAACAGAATATCCTTCTTTCGATAATATAACTATCCGAGAACGCGTTTTAATACTTAATTCCTTTCATTTCGCATTAATTGTGGTTTCCTAAGTGTTCAACCAGAATTGATTTTGATAGGAAAGCAAAGTGGTCCTGCACTCTTATCTGAAGTTCTCTCGCGTTGGATCACGATTCTTGTTGAAGTTAATCAAGCGCAGTGTTTTTTTTTTAGTTTTATTTATTGCAGAAAATTAAAAGAAAATCGTTGCATTAATGCTCGGTTCGCTACACGTGGTTCTCACGGCACCACACACTCAACCTTTTCGAATAACGCTCTTGTGTACTACTGACCAGATAAGACACTGAAAAGGCTCGGTAAATATCAACTCCGGACATCAAGATGTCATTGTTAAGCGAATTTACAGTTACCTTCTCAACAATTCTAAATATTTATATTAATCTATACTTATGTCTTCATAGAGGACCACACTAAAACGATTCGATCATCGTAAAATGAAAGAACAGAGCCTTAGAAACCGTCCGCACGCAACAAAATATAATACAGTGTTAGACGCGCCGGATAAACTTTTATTCGCTTAAAAGATTTGAATAATTAAATTGTTCAATTTAATACTATTAGAATACATTAAATATATATACATAACAGAATTTGGTGATAAACATTATTTAATAACAATGATTTCCGTCATATATCAGAACTTCATTAAAAATGGCAGGTGTCCACATACTTTTAAATGGCAGCGTACTTATTAAATTCGGTACTTAGGTTCTCGACTTTACTTCGTCACATATATAAAAATTGTAAAGCACTTTTATAGAATGATTTTTCTTTTATGTTTAGTGCACGTAAAGGCAAAGCATCGAGTAAACTTTTTACTTTTGAACGTATAACAGCTTTTCCGTGCATCGGCTCGTGGTCCAGATCTTTGTACCTCGGATCGAGAAAGCACAAAATGTGCTTTGCGAAAATTACAAAGTTATTTTCATTGTAAGCAAGACCAAAACGTTCAACAACTTCGAAAGTAATAGTTTGCTTTAATTTATTAATTACTTCTTTACTATCGTTTTGCAGTGTTAAATGTTTTTCAATTAGCTTCCCAATTAATGGTCTTACCATTTAAATTGAACAGCAATCTTCGCTACGAAAAAGAGTAGTTACAATTTGCACTAGTTTCAGAACATTAACTAGCGATTCTATTCTCTCCCACTGACTTCCATTAATTTCTAAACTTGTGACTGTGTTTGTTTTAGCGACCGATCGATCTGGTATTGTATTTAATACGGGACATCCGTTTATATGTGTACAGGGTGGTCCACGAAGCTTGCGTACCTTTATAACTTCCAAAGTATGAGATGCACGAAAAAGTTTTGTATGCAGAAGTTGCATGGTCTGAACGGGTACATTATGTAGTGTATTAATTTTTTGTATAGGTGGAAGTGTTTCGGAGGTTTGAAGGTCGACTTTGTTTTTTTATACAAAAGTATGGAAGAATGTCGAATTGTGAGTAAAAAAGTATTGGCCTTTATTAGCCCTAAACCTAATAACTAACGAGTAATTTCAGTTTATTCGTCGCGTAAACATCTCGCTGTCTGCGGAAATCTGTGATAAGTTGAATCTCTAACTTAATATTACGCGAAGAAACTTTTCAGGAAATGAAGTGAAATTACTCGTTGGTTATTAGGTTTAGATCTAACGAAAGCCGATACTTTTTTACTCACAATTCGACATTCTTCCTTATTTTGGTATAAAAAACATAGTATTCCATTTAAAAAAAATAAAATCGACCTTCAAATCTCCAAAACGCTTCCACCTATAAAAAAAATGTAAATACAGTATATCATGCAACCTCTGTATAAAAACTTGCAACGCATATCTTTCCAAGTTATAAAGGTGTGCAAGTTGCGTGGACCATCCTGTATAATCGATCCGGCGTGAAAAATATTGAGTTCCGTTGCATAGAACAACCTTGTAATAAAGTCGAATTTTCCATACAAAATTACTCTTATTTTTGCTGTAGGGTTTTTTTTTGCAACATTTGATTGCTTAAAGTGTCCAACAACTTTATTGCAGTATCGAATAAAATACTGTACACTTTCTTCTTTCAGTGCAGTATTAACAGTCAGTTGGGGCTTGTGAGCTGCACATGCTATACTATTTACTTCGTCAGTCGTACAAATTACACTCTTAGTAACCTTAAGTTTTTCCTTTATTTCTTCGACAACCGTAGTTTGTAAAATTACTGGTCTTTTTTTTATAACTTGGCTTAACCGCGTTCGTATAATTTTTATAACCAATACTTGAACAAAATTAAAGAAGCAACTGATTCATCGCTATTAACTTGGCTGAAGCTTGGTACATGTATAGTTCTTCCATTCTTCTAGCATCGCATGAACAATTAACCCTTAGCGCTCCTTTGGCTCCGCTATGGAAACATTCTGTTCTCAACACGATCACGCTCAATTTCCAAAGATATCGCACCATGATGATTTACAAAATTAAAAATTTATGTTTTCTTTACGAGAGGAAAAAGGATATTTATAAAATGAATAAAAACAAGTACTTTCACGAGCAGTGGTAATTTTTTCCGTTCAAAATAAAACTTCTTTTCTTCGGTGATAAAGAATCGTACGGAGTGCAAAGGGTTAATCTAACAAGGGACATCGCTTAAGTGTAACGCGCCTATTTTAATGAAATTTACATATGAAACAGTGTTTAAGAAATATTTGACGCATTAATTTTTACCTGCAATCATCTACAGCAGTGGTAGTCAACTTGGTTCCTACCGCCCACTAGTGGGCGTTCCAACTTTCGCGGTGGGCGGTGGGGTTTTGTTCGATACTGAAGCACTTTCCTTTTTTTAATTTAATTGACTTTTTAAAAACATTGAAATGGAAATTTTTTAAAGTATTCTTAGTATTGTTTAAAAACATTTCCATTAGGTTTTCATAAAATCCTTTAGTGTTTATATTTTATGAGTCACAAATTAAAACGCAAAATAAACTCCCTCCGTCCGGAAATATGGTATATATTTAAAAAAAAATCGTATATTATCGTGAATATAGAAAACAAATGACAACATTCATTATATTATTATAGTATATATTAAAAGTAATATAACCTAATATAATTGACATGTGTCACGTTCTTCTTGGTTTAAAAGGATCAAAGATCAGTTTTTTTTATCATAAATAAAATTGGTACCGCTGCAAAATCAACGTCATAGTATCTTAGAAAAATTATTACAGCACATGAAAGAAAACAAGTTAAAACATGGTGACTAGCTGGAAAATATTTATGTTCCAAAGAAGCGTACAATAAGACCAAATCATATTTTAATTTTTAGGGAGTATTGTAACAAAATTATTCTTTTTTAATTATAGTTTTTCTAAAGAAGTTAATATAATATACTTGTCGTGTTAATTTTTAGTTTTATTGTATTTTTTTTGCAAATGTATACTGTATTTCCGGACAACAAAAATCGCGAAATGTATACCATATTTCCGGACGGAGGGAGTAATTATTATTATGTGCTTTAACTTGCTGTAACTCTGCTTTATAAATTTTATAAAGTAAAGTTGCTTCCCTATTTTATAAATCATCATTACTGTAGAATCGGTGGGCGGTTAGAAAATTTGACTACTAACAGAGATTCAAAAGTGGGCGGTAGGTAGAAAAAAATTGACCACCCTTGATCTGCAGTCTCTAGCAAGAGCATACCGGTAATATCTACGAAAATTGATACTTGGAAAGGGTGAAGAGGTGATAATCTAAACATATACATTCCTCGCCAGTACGCATTGGCTTGTAATGATGCAGTTTCGTTTGAATCATTGTAAAGAACAGAGCTATTAAAAATGAGTAATGCATACGCTAAACGGTTTAAAGCGGTGTTTCTATGTTCCCACCCGAAAGGGCCAAAATGAATTGTGCCAGTGCTGCAAAACTTTTGCACAAGTCTTGGAAATTTGTTACGAAGTGGGTGAAGCGATATCGAGAAACAAACAGTGTGGATGACATCCCAAATCGCGGTTTAAAGCGAGGCACTACAAATAAAGAAGATAAAGTGATCATTCGATGTTTTTCTAAAAATCCGACATTTTCGGTACGTAAAGGGCAAGCTTTTTTAGCAAAAAAGGGTAGAAATGTCAATATAATAACGTTGAAAGCCCATTTCGAGGAACAGAACAGTAAATGGTGTAGTACAAAATCGAAACCATTATTATGAAAAAAGAGAAAAAAACACATCGGAAATCGTTTGTCGTGGGCTTATGAGAATATCAACCGTTATTGGAGTGATGCAATATTTAGTGACGAATCTTCTTTTTGGGCGTGGTCTCCAATTAAACGTGGTTTCCCTACGGCAAACCTTTAAGAGAAGCGTGAAACACCCAATAAAGATCCATGTTTCGGGGTGCTTCGACGCACGCGGCTTCGGCTCTTTATGCGTACTCACGGACAATTTAAATGCAAAGAAAATATTAAAAATATACCAGAGAGGCTTTCTAACGCCAGTAAAACGCTGGTTTAATCAAACTGGAAGAACATGGATTTTACAAGATGACAGTAACCCGAAACATCGGAGCCGCGTCTGTACAAAATGGAAGTCGGAGAACGGTGTCACCATGTTGGATTGACCGTCACAGTCTCCAGATGCAAATCCAATCAAAAATATGCGATTTCTTACGAAGAACAGATTGGGAAAAAAGCTTAATTATAAAATTAAGAGCATTAATAGAGCGCATTGGAAAAATATGGGGAACACTACCTATATCCTACGCAGAAAAGTTAATAGAAAGCTATAATCAATAGTGAAGGAAATTGAACGCATCATTGAGTAACAGCGTATTAGTGTTTTGAATATACTTTCGATCCATATTAAATTTTTTACAAACATTAATTTTTGCAGAGATAACGACGGTACGCTTTTATTAAACAGACATAATATTTGGAAATTAGAAAACAGCCCTCCCAGTTAGGGATGACAAATATATTTTGCTCGATATTTCGGAAATTAATCATTTAAGAAAAATATTGTTTAAACAAAAATTGCACAATTTTTAATGACAAATTTAACTCTGTATCAGTGTGAATAGTTTCCGAAAAATTTAGGAAAATATATTTTTGAAGACGATTTTCACCATCTAAATGTATATGATTGCAGGTAAAAAAAAATGTGTCAAATATTTCTTAAACACTATTTCATATGTCAATTTTATTAAAATTAGAGTGTTACACTTAATCGATGTCCCTTATAAGTGATACGGGAATTTTCCTCATCTTCTTGATTACATTCTTTACTTTGCGTTATATCATCGCCTGCATTGTACTCACTGTTATTCCAATATTCAGAATTTCGTAAACATTTATTTGAGGGCTTTACATCATGAATAAGTCTTAAATGTCTGCTTATGGATCTGGTAATTCCACCAACACGTACAAATACATTATTGTCTGGTTGATCGCATACTTTACAAATATCGCCATCACGGTCTGCGTATTACCATACGAAACTTTTTCTTTTCGACGTTTCTTTAACAATTCGGAATCTACTTCATCCTATGAAATTACGTTATTTTTATCCTATTATATAATGATATTCCACACTCAAAGATAAACTGACGTTTGCACATGGACGTACGAGTTCGAACAAAAGTCGAATATCAAGCCGTCAACTGTTGCCATAATATATTCAAAAAAACAAAATCGATGCATGACAATAAGATCCGATGCAGACTTCGTTGGTTTTAACGGGAAAAACAAAGAAAGACGTGTTATCGCAGCGAAATTGCAAGGAGAAAAGTCGCTTATCTGCACGAGGCTTGACTGTTGCCGATAATGACAAACACTCGGGTCGATTCTGAATATGTTTTACTTTCTGAGGCAAACATACTATATCTCAGATTTTTTCGGTAAACCGTGAAAGCAGGTTTGAATTGTCATGTACAACTGAATAAATTAAATAATAATGCAATTGAATGACACTACCGAATCTTTAAGCAGTCAATTGAAATTTGTATAATTTACGATTTCGAGCCTTCAACTGCAAACAAAAGACGCGAAAAACTAAATATTTGATAATCAGTGAACTCGCAATAAAATACTTAAGCATATCAGTAACATTAGTTGCCTTCAAAAGATGCTTCTTAACTGCTAAAAATATACTTACGCCTAAAAGAAGTCGATTATCATCACAAAATGTAAATATATTTTCTTTTTTTTTGTATTGAAAGAGTGAATTCATTGAATAAATTTTGTTAATAAAAATCGTGTTTTAATTTATTTTTGTACGAACAACCTCGAAATTTGTGAAACTGTAATCTCGATTTGTAAATGAATATCAGTATCATAAAAGTTACACAAATTAAAAAAAGGAAGCATTAATGTAACTAAATACTGAAATAGAAATCTTTAATCATTACTTAAGTCTTCGAACATCCCATAAAAAGATTATTTTAAAGAAAATGGACAATAATTTTATATAATATTATATTTATTTATTAACGTGTCAGATAATATTAACTACCTTGTAACAAAATATGGTGTCTACACCTTCTATCAGACTGGTGGAAAGAAATAAGTTACGTCAGATATAGGAAGGAAAATTCCAATCACTGATTT
>SMSQ01021084.1:0-15219 GCA_019453375.1 Ctenoplectra terminalis
ACGAGTCACACTCGTGGTATAGATTATTTGGCGAGTGTGGAAACTCAATTTATTTGTCCTACACCAATAACAATTAATTAGTTTATTCGATATAACTTTTGTTCAACTCTCGTTAACAGTTGCTTCGATATATGGTAACTTGCTTGTTGGGACACAAGCGCGACGCGGAGTCAACGCTTCCACTGGCGCCAGCCGCCTTTTTCGCTGTGTGATTGGTCAGTGTTTTTCGTTAATAACTCGTTGTTATTAATATATAAAAACGTAAAAATTGCTGTCTTTTCTTAAATGTCTTAGTAATTCAAGAAACAAGTCATTTTGACCCCTCCGGTAGAAATAGGTCAATCGTCGGTAGTTCTAGTGTTAACAAAACCGAATTTTACATTTTCGCAAAGGAAAAAGTTGCGTAGAATCATCTCAGGAATCACTCCTGAAAGGGACTTGCAGTCCTTTTAGGATACCCTGTATATATAACTATATGAAATAATGCCCACGCCTTACACATTTAATTCAATATATATATTATAAATTACACTTAAAGTTTTATGCAAATTAAAATGTAAAACTAAGAAAAGCTATTTCAAAATCTCCGTAAACGAGGATTGGGTTAAATGTGGAAGGTGTGGACGTTGTTTCATGATGGATGCTCTAAGCATGGGAACAGTTGTGATTTATATGGCAAATCTAAGAAAAATCAACATATTAACTAATTTTTTCTTATATTATATTTTATATAAGCTCCATTTGCTGACATTTTTCAAGGTCGGTCTCATCCGTAATTGATGAACGCTCTAACTCTACCATGAGGATGAGACCACCGTCCATTTGCAATGTTGGTATTTCTCGATTAAAAAAAGAAATAAATATTTTAATACATACCGAAGTATAATTTATACATATTCTAAATTACTTACGCGCTATTTTAATTGTCCCGAAATTACACAAAAATATAAAAAATGAACAATGCTTCCAGAACAATAGCTTCTTCCCAAAAAGTGGTCGAACTATGGCGGACTTACCCTACTATACTCATTGTCGAACAGTTCATGGTCATCTATGGAAATTAGTCACTCTATAGGTACTGAGGTCGATATCGTTGTAACGTCCTTGGCTACTCGACAGTCGACAACAATAACTACCATGGCGAATACAATTATATTAGTAACATCTGGACAGGCAGCGTTCAATGTATTAGTCACGTCTGTACAACCAGTATCCAATGTATGGTGCTGACAGTTTTTTATTAATACCTCGAAAACTAATCGATACCCGAAGATAAAATTTTTATTGTGTCCACACCTCCTTCTCATCGGTCTTCATAAATTTCAAAATAATTGGCTACACGGATTTTTCGGGAACATATAAAAATTATGGAGTTTTAAATATAGTTTAACTTTTGTGTAACACAATTTTTTGTAAAGTTCAAGGAAAGTTCTGAAATTTCATAATGATATGTACGTGGAATATTCTATATATTACCAATTTAGCCATAATTAATGAACTTCTTTTCCGGTTCACGCAGCTTCCAACACTTCGTTGAGTATGAAAATTAGGTTGGCGTCGACGTAATTTTGCACGATAACGCTAACCCATGTCGAATTGATATTCCTAAATAGTTTATTAAAGTAAAATTTACAGCTTTTAGTTATTTCTACTGTATGAAGCGGTGTAATGTATTTGTATGAACCGCGTGTTACGAACAAGTTTGCGAAAAGGACTTGGTTTAATTTCTTAGTGGAAATCTTCTCCAAACTGCTGAAATTGTCGATTCTTGTATAAAAGCTGATGAAGTACTTATTTGTTAGAGTACTTTAGCATACAATTTCTAATGAACGATTCCTCGGAAAGAGCGGAACTGGGTTAATATTCCTTATATTACGATTTGTTATTGCAAAATTAACTTTGTTATCTAGCTAAAAAATAGGTTTTAAATAGAATAATAAATTACAGAAATTCAACGTATCATTCAAGTTCGCACTATTCGAATACTTCAAATATTGATTCTAATTTATAGAAAGCATATACAATCAAAATTTCTAAATACACTTTTTTGTATATATTAAATTCTAATGAAATAAGCATGGTTATTATTTTTGAAAATATTTTAACAATGTTAATTGCCACTTTCTTCTACTTCTACATATTTTCGTATATGTGATCATAAACCTGCAACACTTTGTCCAAGTCTCTGTTAACTTGCATACTTACATCCATGTTTGGATCAAATCTTGCATTAATTTAATTTTTAGTCGCATTAAATGCGACCTTGTATCATTTTATAATTCGGACCAAATCGAATATCACTCTGCTTAAACTCGCATTAATTAAGACCTACCTGTATTTTATATTTGATTCGTACTCTTATACGCTTAAATATTTTCGTACATAGTCATAGTCTTATCTGTAAATTCAGCTAGTCATCGATTTTCACTATTACTCACGCTGGACTTTTCATCATTCATCTCTCCTCTTAATTCTCCTATACAGTCATTGTTTAACGCAAACTTCCCGTGCTTCTTGTAATGAAGATTGGGGAGGCGTTGGTATTATTGCACGTACACTACCTCTCAAAAGTATCTGGACACCTGCTTATTTTTGACAGAATGTAATTTATGGTTTTGTTACTTAATTGTTATTCTTACAGCTACGTGTAGCAGAATTTTATGATAGGATAAAATTTTATATCATGAATAAATTACTGAGCTAATATGCAATAAAAATGACATTAAGTCTATAAGTGTCATACTTTATGTAACTTATTTGTTATTTGAAAAGTTTTTTATTGTTTGGTTATTTAATCGCTACCCTATGGATTAAACAGTGACATTCTTCTACCATGGTTAATTCATGCAGTGTCCTTTTACGAATCGTTTATTTAATTTTAACATAGTATTGGCAAATCTTTATTAATAGATAATTTCAATTCACAATATGTCGATTCCTTGAGAAGGTAGTAAATATCACTTTCAATCATTAAATTGTCATTAATTTATATGTTTTAGTAATATTTATGTACTATCGCTAAAAATTGATCAAGTTGACAAATTTATCAGTGTCCGGATACCTATGAGGAATAGTGTATGCGCCAACTCAGATAAATATGGCAGACCTACGTCAATTTGACGTAGTTCTAATTTCGAGTTTAAGTTTAACAAGTGTGCGAGCGGAAATTGTAAGCTCGAAATAAAATTTATATACGAAAAATATACAAATAAATCTCTACTAATAAAAATTGATTGATTTAAAATAAAGTGAACTAATTATATGTAAGGGGGGGGGGGAGAGAGAGACGGAAATACTGAAGAAACGGAAAAATACAGAAGTCACGGAAGACACGGAAGAACGGAAGACACTAACACTTTCTGAAGTCTTTGTCAGAATAATCGAGCTCTGTGGCGCGTGGGAATTATTTGGTTTTATTCAATAACAATAAAAAATAATAACCGAAGTTGAACAATACTAACAATACTCTTAATCACTCTGTCTCTCCTCGCTACTCTCTTTCCTTACTGCCCTCTTGCCACACAATCTCTCGCACCCCGAACATTCACTCGCTTAAATGCACATCCCTCAATCGCTCTATCTTTTTTCCACATACATCCCTTTTTCACTCGCACTCAAAATCTTCGCATCCATCCCTTCCAATCACGCAGTCACGTAGACTTCATTCCCACGGCCCAGTTTCTCGGTTTCAAACACACGCTAGACATAACCCAGACACTCTTCGCTAACATTCTTTCGACCAGGCAAGATTCGTCCACGGTCACACTTTTCCAAACATACCCGGATCAGTCTCACTCGCAACCATAAATACATTCACACCACCACTTGAGAGGCCCATCTACTGGCGCCGTCCCGTCGCAGGTAGTGGCGACTCTTACATATATTACAAAATATTTGTATTTTAATGCACCCATCAAAATGATCCAATCAAGGTCCGTAAATCTAGTGTTAAAGTCGAATAGTTACTCGAGGAATCCTCTAAGTATCGAATATCGAATTGCTATTTGAGTCTGTTTGTGTCCTTAATACTTGAATCTCCAGTATAGAATTTGTCGTTTGAATAAATCTGACGCTGCACGTCACAGAGTCGAATAGCTTCTATGTTTCCATGTTTCAAAATCTTTAGTCTCAAATCGAATCTCAAATCTAAACTCCTTTTTTTTAAGCTTCTTGCCTTTTTTAATGAGATACGATTTGCGGGTGTAGGCGCGATTTGCTAATCAGTGGCGGCTATTTTCCTCTTGTCCCTTCTTTGGGCTCCCTAGTAGTCCACCCACTAAGGAGCCTTAGAGTGGTTTGGCGCTCGATGGGGACGCTAGGCCCAACGGGAATGTCGCCCTGTATCAACTGATTGCCGATGCGTCGAGTTCCGGGTTTGCGATACGTCTATTGCTATTCAGCGCGCAGAGACAAGTATCTGGCAACCATGCACGTAGAAGTGAAATTCTCTGCGTCCATAAAACAATTTCCAGGCTTTGCCATTTGGCCTTGCCATCTTTAACAGTTGAAATAGTTTCATAAAATAAGAAATATGTTTTTCTCAAAAATAGCATTGTTAGGCATCCGCATCGCAATTTCGGTCGATTTAACACGTTAAGCGCCACGCCGGTCCCTGCGGACCGACGCTGAAATTTTCGTTTAGGCGTCGTTATAATACCTTATAATTCATCAACGAGTTCTATTAAATCACATCAAACAAGGATACGATTTTCCTTTCCAGTTCTCTACAATTTTCTTCTTAAATTCCTAATTATTTTGCGACCAAATGTTTTTCAATTATTATCATAGCACACAGTCTAAAGGAAAGTAGACCAAAATCAGCGTGGCGTTTAACGTGTTAACAGTCATAATCCAAAGTCTATCCTCCTCCAACACTTAAGTAGCCATATTTTTCCATCCTCGGATCATTCGCTGTATTATCATTTACACGTCACGTTGATTCAGTTTTTTATTTTTTTTTTATTTTAATAGTTTTGGTTTCTACACACCGTCGAATTTTAATTGCTCCGATTCAAGCGCTACTTAAAACTAGTAGCCGCTAAAACTGGGTATCACAGGACGATTTACTTAATTCTTTATATTCCGAATGTCAGTTACACTAGTATAAATATTAATGATATGAAGGCACGACAAGCTATTCACGCGATACCTGCGACGATTGTTTCAAAAGGTATCACACCCTAAAAGATGCAAATGTATGATGTAAATGTAAATAAAAAAAGTAAATGTATAAATTGATGTATAATTGAAAAACTTCATGTTTCTTATTCATACTAAACATGTAATTGTACAATTTTTATCTTAAATTTTGTCCATAATTACCGAGCTCGTGGAACGAAACGTTAAAACCGTCCCGGGTGCAAAGGGTTAATGGATAACTTCAACCATGAATTTCTAGAATTTTATATTTTAATTACCAGAGCGTCCGTATAATAATCTCGTAAAGTAAATTAGGAATGAATAGTGTATTTAAAAAGTTCATAAATATTCTTATTTTAGTAACTTTAATCGTAGAAAATAAAAACAACACTTTTATTATTTCCTTAGTTAAAGAGATAAAAATTTTCCAAAATTTTATCATGTTTTTTTATTTTATATTCCTTGTTAAATGCCACACATATCTTGTATACACGTGTATAAAACAGAATTAAGAAAACAAAAATTGTTTTGAAAACAGTGTTTCTAACAAATTTTTATCATCTTAATTTATGATTTCACAATAATTTTACTGATTATATCGACCTACGATAGAATATCGATTATTCGTAATAATTGGAAGACAAATCTGTCCAAATAAGTGGTTTTTTCGGATAATCGATATGAAAGAATCAAATCTGTGAATATGTCATAAATCAAGTAGAAATTAAATTAGTTTTAAATATAGATGCTTATTAAGCAAAAAAGTACAGATCTGCAAAGATAAATGGACTACAAAAAATAAGTTAAATATTCTTAGATACTACCCACTTACGGATTCTCTCTAAAGTAATTTAGAAGCATTACACTCAGAGAAGTCACTAAAATGAGGCATTTAAAACGGGAAAGGTACGTGCATGTTCCAAAATGTAAATATAGTTTGAATACACATAGGTGACTGGTCCTTTATTCGGATAATCGATATTTCGGTTAGTCTACGTTCTATTTAATTATATCCAACTATGTATGTCTAAAAACGTAAGAAGAACTGTAACAGTTATTTTATTTAATATTTTTATTACATGCACAGAGTAAAACGATGTGTTATTAACATATAAGGGTGAGGTACAAGCACAGGCTATTATAACCTCAACAGCTTATGTAATTAAAAACAGAGGGGAAAAAAACAGAGACAATAATAAACAGAAATTTCTTTTATATTAACTTGAGTAATATGTAATGCTTTTTATAGTATATTTTCACATTGAATCACCAATTGTACGATGTACCGATTTATCAGAATAGTAATTCATTGTTCACATATGAGCATCGCTAGCCGTGTGTTGCATTATCGATTATTTCTTAGAAGTTATATTATTAGCATCAATAAAAATGAGTGTTTTGAAAGAGTCTGTATTCGAGAACACACAAACATTTTTCGAATCAAAGCCTAATGATTTTTACAAAAGAGGTATTGATAAGTTTGTAAATAGATGGAAAAGTGTTGCATCTAATGCAAGGCACTATACACCTGAGACTCTTTTTACATTGTGAACGAGTACCGTCCAAGAAAAAGCTATAGCAAAAAAGTCGTGAACAATTGATTTCCAACAAAGTGTAAAATTTCTGTTAAACTAAAGCAAACTTTGAATGTTTGTTGGTTTCCACAATTTGAAGATAATAATAAGTAAACGTATTAACCCTGTATAGCCCGAATTTTGTCTGCTTATTGGAAAAAAAATTACGATTGATTACAGTTTTTCACTTTGATTTGAAAATTGTTTAACTAATAATTACTGTAGATGAATCGTGGTGTCGCTACAGTAATACAGTAATCAAATTTAATAGTGCAGTGATAACTAAATAAAATTAATCTTTTAAGATCACAAAAAAGATCATATAACTGTAAGCAAAACGTGTTAGATAAACCGTGTAAAAATTAATAACGTGTGTAAAAAAACCTTGTAAAAAAGGTATCGTGTAAAAAAAGTCCGAGGTGTATACTGGAATAAGTAAATTTTTTTTTTATTATTAAAAAAGTCTTTAAAGCTTACTCAAAACATGATATTACTTATAACTCAACCCAATATCTGAACGCATATATAACGCAATGTTGAAAAGATATATAAATATAACGAAATGCTTTACAAATTTAAAACAGGTTTGTATTAATTATACCCTACTTTTTAATAACTGCATTAATTTTAACACACTGTATAAATTATTACCTCAGCGAGTTTGTGTATTTATTTTATATTATTCATATAATTTATATTTTTTTCTTCGTAGCAAAATGTATAAGCTAAAACATGGAGGAATATTATGCAGAAAATAGTTAGCGCGATTGCGATACGATTATATCGGAACCTCGAATGGTAGAGCGATTCATGTTCCACTTTCATCATCCTCGTCGCTGAGACTCTGTGGTTTCTTGGTTGGTGCTCGTTATCCGAGACCGATCATTGATCGATTCGAAATCTTTGGTTAAGTTGCACTCCTTGCGATAAATAAGGAGAAGAATATCTTGGAAAGACGTCGTCAGTGACTTTATCCATGAAAACTCTGGGTTTAAAAACTGTTCCTTTCTTATTCCGAATCTCTCTCTCTCTCTCTCTCTCTCTCTCTCTCTGTCTAGCTCTCTCACTCACTCACTCGCTCTCTGTCTTCGGCTGAGTCGTTCTGAGTTCTTTCTTCAAATTAATAGCGATCCTCTTGAGACTCCTCTCGGAAGGCTAACTTCGACGAACTGAACTCCTTGCATTTATCGGTTTTACGGACCTTTCGTTTTTTACTTGTATTTCTTTCACCTTTTCCCTTTTTCTTTACGTAATAATTGGAACAGAGAAAACTCTCGAGAATGCATTTGTGCGTGATCGCGACAAAGCTCTCGAGTTGAACGATCCAGCATTTCTTCGGTCTCTCTAACGTTTTAAACGCAGAAATTGAAGCACGTAAATATGGCTATACGTATCGGAATTGCGTGCGAAACTAACGTGTGCATGTTCTTTGAATATACTAAATTCCGGTGAGAATGAGTTATCGTGATCTAGAGTACGGTTCATCTAAACCAGTTAAATTGTGAAACAGAGAAAGAATGAGAATCGCGAATCGTTAACGCAGGTCAAAGTTTAAAGGTTACATTGCGCAGTAAATAGTTTGATAAAAACTTAACCGACCCAAGAGATCGATCTAAAACATTACTCTTTAGGAACATTAATTCTGGCAGATTATCTCAAAAGAACATCAGCATTCATTGAGTGCTAGAATGAACCGTTAAATGTTCACGGATCACGCAAGTGTTGAACAAAATTTTTTTCAAATTATTCGAATTTATTTCGATACGAATTTTCATTCGACAGACAGATTTTATTATTCATACTTCGAGTTTATTAACCCTTATCGGGCGTATGCCACCTGTAACGTGACACTGCAACTTTCCTGTGTTTGTCGCATGACAAATTTAGCAGCCAACCCGTTAAGTATTATTTTTATTGTTTTACACGCATGTTAATGTTTTACTCTCTAAAAAAATGAATAAAGGAAAATACAGTCCCTGGCCATCGAATTAGGACCACGTACGAAAATTTCACTTTTATAGCTGTAACGTTGTGTCATATATGGAAAACTGTTTTTGGTCGTTCAAATTATAATTAAATACGTTGATAACGATATATACATAGCAATTGATTTGTGACTATCGTGATAATAATCAAACTGTGTGAGTGATGAGCGATTCCAAAACCAAAAACATCCCTTTGCTCCCATGGCCAGGCAATTCAACCAACTCGAATGCCATAGAAAATGTCTGGAGCCTACTCGAAAGACTAGTTTATAACTCTCCAAGCACCACGTTATCTAAGTTGAAAACAAAAATCACAGATGTTTGGGAAAATAATAAAGATTCGAAGCATATGATCGAGCAATGTATACGGAGCGTGCCGGAAAGGATACAAGCTGTCATCAAAGCAAAGGATAGAAATACGAAATATTAACATGTGTTAATAATGTTATGTACAGTAGTAGTGTATTATGTTAGTAGTTAATAAATTATATCATTACGATTTGAACAGGCCTTTTAATTTTACGGAAAACGTGAAAGATGCTGAAAATTTGTAGTGGTCTTAATTCGATGGCCAGGAACTGTACATTAATTTAGAACACATCTTTCATATAGTACTGAATAAAACTCCGAGCTGATGGCAAGTTGTGTACGAAATATTAACGTCCAATAAGGCTAATTACTGGAAATATTTGTACTTATTTACTTTCTTTGTTTGAGTGAATTTATTTTTTAGATTACAGTAGAACTACAGTAGAATTTTAGTAAGTGCGCTTTCAATACTTGCATACGAATATCCTTTATTGCATTTCGTCAATGCGTAATGGCGATAGTTCCAGCGGGTGATCAAATTATTATGACGCATTTAAAAACGTATTAAAAAAAATTTTTATTACAGACTCAGATGGAAAAGGCTGAAAAAACTAACCTTTACTATTTTTTTTGCAATTCCGACCACTTAAAATTTTTTTTACACATCATTTAGTAAATTAATTCTTCTAACTTCTTAAAAAAGCTGAACTCGTTTTTCAGTCCAATTCTTAGAAAGTTCTATATCAAAGGGACTATGATTTTCAGCTAGTTACTGCAAGTTGCATCTACCGGTGTCGATCGTAAAGTTACTTTCGATCCTGATTGGTGATGTTACTTATCACTTAATTAATCGTCCCTCATCAAGTTTTGAAACTTAGGTTGGAAGTTTTCATAACGAGACCCTTGAAAATGTTAAGTAGCAATCAGTATTACATTCAAAAGGATCAAATTAAAGAATAAAAGAAAGAAACAGCAGATACTTGCATAAAAAACATTTACAGTCGATGATCAAATTATTATGACCACTTCGAAATAATTACTTATTCAAACTTTGAGCAAGAATGAAATTGAAAGTATACTTGAAACAACACCTTTTTTCAGCACAAAAATTATTCTTAGGTTTTTAATAAAGTATAACGTTGATTTTAAATTTGCTACAAATTATTTAAAAAATCGCTAAGATATATATCATCATCCGTTGAATTAAATTTAAAGCTAGTAAATGTATATCAAAAATATAGTAAGTATACACACTACTTCTTAATAATGTTGAAACAAGTAACGATCAAGGAAAACACAAGCGAACAAAGATAATCTGATAAATAACTAGTATCAAGTCACACTATTGCAAATGAACGATGACCGCGTAAAATGTTAGCCTATTACAAATATACCTCTTACCGTACATTAATCAAGTAAAATACCATCGCCAACAAATCAAAATATAGTCAAACCGTTTGTCTACGTGTCAAGAGCAAAAAAGGGTACCTACATGTTCTTATTATTCAGGACATAATATTACCAAAAATATAAAATATGTAACTCCTTCGTCTGATCGTAATAATTTGATCAGCCACTGTAGTTATGAAAAACAAGTAAAACACGATAATAGGATAATTATCTACAGGTACATAGTAGAAGTGGAATATTTCGATTGACTGTCTCAGTAGTTGCAGAAATCTTGACACTTGTAAGTTTTCAGTCCCGTTTCGTGCAGCTGCCGAGGTTCGATCAAGCGTACACTAAATACATAAGCATTTGAGCTAGAACAGGCTAGGAAACAACAGTTGCGGTCAGTTCTTGAATACCGCATACAGCTCGAAGAATTTCTGATTTGTTACTTTTGAATGATCATACTAATCTGGTCGGTAACAAAATTCGATATTCACGATTGTGTGTTATTCAATGATTAAAGTACGCCTATTTGTAATAAAATGCGAGGGACATAAGTCTTTATTCATATTTGTTTGAAAAAAATACAAAAAATGTATATAAGAAATTATAAACTTGCTATTTTGTCCACTTGGATAGTTCTAGTGTTAACGTAGGTGTGTAGGATTGCTGATGGTTTGCGACACGCGTGATAATTGGTGCTTTTGATATATTTTCTTGTCAGGTAGTCGTCGGAGAAACGTCAAAGATCAAATTTCTAAATGTTTCAATTAATGATTATTGTAAGTTATCGGAATCTTCGGTGTTCGTATCCTTCGACGTTCAAAAAGAATCTGTTCTTCAACCACGTATATTGCCTTCGAAAGAAGGGATCACGTAGACCGTTGTATACATACAGGATGTTCAAAAAGGTCAGGACCAACCTTATGTCACATAACAGTGAGGTCTAGTAGGTAAAAAAGAGTTCATATAAACTTTTGTCCGAAAACGCTTTACCGAATAGTTAGCGTTAGCGAAGTTACAAACATTCAAAGATTTTTATAATAAATGTTAAAAATTTCTTCCTTCTACAAGAATACAGGCTTCCATTCGTCGAACTCTTTCAAATATTCCTGCAGTTGTAGAAATGGTAATAAATACATTTTGAATGAATTTCCAAAGCTGATTTTCTGTTTCTATCGGATTTTCGTAAACTAATTGCTTCTCGCAATCCCATAAATAAGTCCACAGCAGTTAAATCTGGTAACCTAGGAGGCCAACTGATTGATCGGCCACGACCGATCGTTGCGGGAATTAAAAAGAAAAAGAACACGTGGCTGATGTTGTAAGTTTATTTATTGAAGGACACTTTTTCGAGCACCTAGAAATGGAATCTAACATTATCAAATACGAACCAAATACAAAAAATTAACGAAAACAAAAAAATGGATGAATATTACATTGTAAGAAACGAAAAAATTTTGTGGTTTGTTCGTTTTAATGAGAATCGAAGTTGTATTTTATGTAATATATTAAGAACAACTTCCCTAGAAATCTTTTAACGCTTATAGCTCTTCAATAAACCATTTTCGGACATAAGTTAACACGACATTTTTTTACCTATTCAATTCCAATAACAGGTGTGGTATAAATTTAGTCCTAACCTTTTTAGACATCCTGTATACGACGTAGTATCGAGCTTTAGTCGAAGCTTAATGTAACTCTGCCAGTGATCGATCCAAATATAAGCCCTATCACTTTTCGACGTTGATCAAAAACTTTGTTGAGGATTACCTCCGTTTTTTTTTTTTTTTATTAATTTAAACGAGATATACTACGTTTCATTTACACAATTCTAACACTGTGCCCAAAGTAGTGCTTGACTTATGTTAGACTATTCTTTACCAAAATAATAAAATTAAAAATGAAATAAGAATTATAACATTTCAGAAAAAAAACATTGTGATAGGCCAACTTTGTTAAATTTTTAATGCAAAATGATTCTAAGATACGAAAATTTCTTTTCTACGTGTGTGTAACATATTGAAATTTTTCAAATAAAGGATTTAGTGAATTAGACTTTCATGTATCTTGAGTTTTATTTTGCGTCTTTCATCAGATATTTTTATGTACCTTTACGTTCTCCTCCATTTGCATGACACATTTGGTAAGCACCAAGACTAGACAGAAATGTCGATAAATTCATTTTATTACATTTTCGCGTTCATTTTCAAGCCACATTTCTTGATGTTCTTTCCTTCGACATTCCCCGAGTTCTCACGGAATTATTTCCGTAGGGCTTGGCAAAAGAAGATGCCAGTTCATGGATTTAAATTTTACATGCACGAAGTCGCTCGCTTCTAAATTCTTTGATGCTTTACCCTTTTTTGATCCGAGCACTTTCTTCGATATTATTATATCAACATTGCGGCCCATGATATTTGATGAAAATCGCTGTCTTACATACAAATTATAAAGTTTGGTAATTTTAGTAAATTTTTGGTATGTTCATACTGAAGAATGCTAAAAAATATTAAAAATATTATAAACCTATTATAACTGTAATATTAATGTATTACAAAGTATTTTTTTAATTCATGACAAAAGTATATTAAAATTTATGGACTGTTTTAACTTCCATTTTAATGTAGACATTTTATTTGAATGTAACAAACGTACACATAATAATAAACTTTGAAAAGTGAGTTTATTCCAAAACAATACAAATTTAATTATTTATTTTTCATTTGTGTATGTTTTTCACAAGTAGAAAATATAGTAATTTTTAAATTAACGTAAGTGATTAGGGACAAAAAATATCTGGTAAAAATAAACGAAAACACGTAATGTCGTAGATGTAATAAGTGCAACATGATTTTTTTTTGTAAAAGGGAAATGCGTTTTTATGGTTTTATTTTTGTTCGTCCTAATCTGTAGACAACGTTGTTAAAATTGTTATAAAACTTTTATGGCGTGAATAACTTTTTGGTTTAATCCTTCCTGCTTTTTCAAGTAGTTTCGATGCATCAAGGTAAGTAGGTTATCTTTTATGTGTTGCCACATATCAGATTGTCGTAAAATATTTTACTCCTGAATATTTCAAAAGCATGCAAATTCCTTTGTTCTTGTATATCACTTCACTATTTTAATATCACGTACAATTATATTGTACGAATTTAACGTTCAGTTATAATTACCTTGATTTATAAACGTGTTTTCGAAATATAACATTTTCAATTATCAGGTAATCAAATGACGTACACTGAAAATCAGATTGAATCGTCAAACAAGCAGAAACATTTGTCAAGTAATTTTTATGTCCCGTTACACCTAAATTGTGTTAAATATGGTAATACTTCGATATCTGAATATTTCAAATTTACTTCATTTCTTTTAATAAATGAGTATTTCTGTCGTAATAATTGTAGACATGGGTATCCTGTTTGTTGAAGTTATTTTCGCTCGCACAGCTAAATTATTTTTTGTCTGGAAAACCCATAAATTTTATTGAAATGAATTCGTTTCAGCTAAACGAAGTATCGTATTTTATAGTTTTTATAGTTCTACGCTTTATATTTTGCTTACAATTAGTGTAATATTACTACGAGCTATTACCGTCACTCACGGCGCGAATATCTCAATTTACAACCAGAACGGTAAAAGTGTCTTACCAGAAATATTCCGCAGTTCGAAGGTATAAAATTAAATCATGTAGGGGAGAGTTGTCTAATGCATATTGCTGACCTACGTCGTACCTCGTCAATTTCTCTCTTCTTACTAATTACAAGTGCGATGTAATTGCAATTGTAATGTATGTTTATGCGTCAGAGCGTCGAGGGTTGTATTCGCGACGATTAACTGACGCGGGTTCTGCCCTCAGAAATCGTATTCTGACTGGAACCCTTACTCGATGATAGTGGATTGTATTTTTATGTTTGGTGGTTTGTATATTGAATGATTGTGTGTTTGTCTTTGAATGACTGAGTTTGACTCTTGCTTGATTTTGACTGATGCTTTTTACCGTCTAGATTTTGATCCGCGTCTTGCGTTCTTGTTTTGTGTTGTCTAAAATTTCGTGTCTGCTGTGATTGGTTTGGTGTGTCCGGAGTAGGTGAATTCTGGGTCTATTGGATGATTTTTGTATTATGGGTGTATCTAGTGTAGCGATGGTGGCAAAATGTATAACTGTTTTTTGTCTATTGTTTCGTTCGTTAACGGCGTCCTGGTCCCTTGGCTTGGGTCAGGCGCGTCTGGTGTCCAGGTGTGACGTTTTTCCCGGCGATTGCTTGTAAAGTACTTCGCCTTTTTAAGGGAACTGATTGTTTATGGCGGAACGGCAATTTACGACTTATCAATGTAAATGAAATAAACAGGAAATAAAAAATGGGTTTGTTAAACATTATAGAAAATCATTGTAAGGAAGGCTGACGGGCGAGGCGAGAAGAAATTAGAAACAAGCTATCGATAAATAATATATTTTATTCGATTTGCTCTGGTCGATGTACCTGCTCAGACTGTTTTTAACCCTCTATAGCCCGAATTTTGTCTGCTTGACAAAGAAAAAATTAAGATTGATTACAGTTTTCACTTTGATTTAAAAATTTTTAAACTAATAATTTCTATAGATGGATCGTGGTATCATTACAGTAATGCAATAATCAAATTTAATAGTACAACGATAACTTAATGAAATAAATGTTTAAAAATATAAATACATTAGTTTGTAACTTTTAAGTCACACGACGCCATAGAGGTAACCCTCTGGTTAACACCCTGGGCTTTTCCTAGGAGGTGTCCTAGGGGGAAAAAAAGGGAGTACAGTCTTAAGGGGGGAGGATCGA
>SMSQ01021085.1:0-13458 GCA_019453375.1 Ctenoplectra terminalis
AATAAATATTAATATAAAATATTAAGAAATATTAATATTCCCTAAATTCGGAACCTTTCCCATATTAGACAACTTAATCGAATAAATATTAATATAAAACATTAATAGATATTAATATTCCCCATATGTGAAACCCTTCCCATATTAGGCAACTTAAACAAATAAATATTAATATTCCCCATATTCGGAACCCTCCCCATTTTAATCAACTTTGCTCTACCTAAAGCGATCGGATACTTTTGTGACCAACCTGTATATCGCTATCTAACTTCAAAATTATGCGCCGTTACAGAGGGTTAAACCGAAAGTCCCAGAGCAAAATAAAAAAGAAAAGAAGCATGGCTTACATACATAAATCGCCACTAAATTCAAAATTAATCGCGATCGAAGTTCCTCACCTAGATTGCTGCAATCTTCCGACGCCCGTGGGCTCAGGAATTACGCCCGCGGAAGGAATATCCGGCCGGATGGCCGGAATTTCGCAGGTAAATTAAAAGGCGGTCGTACGATGTTTACCGACGAGCGACGAGGCGTACATAGTCCGGCGTGCCGGCAGAAGATTGAAACGGACGCTCTGACGAGAGAGCTCACTTGTAAATCAATTTATTCGTTGACGGGCCGCTCGCGCCGCTTCCTTATTAAAATTCGAGGCACGGGCTTGATTTTAACGATCAGGGATACCGAGGATGGTGCGCGGAGAAGGATAGGCGCTGATGAAATAGAGGTATTTGTTTTAAGGAGATTGAGGAGAGGTGTGACGTGTAATTGGCTCCAAGGGGGAAGTTTATTGAGTTAGGCGGATATTTAAATCGAAAGTGTTTGAAAGAGGAGGATTATTCAATTTGGATTTCTGGAGATTGCGTGAAGGACCGTAAGGTAGAGAAAAATATTGTTTTTTTATTGTTACAAGTTAAACTGGACGATGATAATCGGTTTATAATTTGGTTATTGATTTACGTTGGAGTTCAACGACTCTGATAGTTTTAAACTTACAAACAAGTAGGTTCGTCAGAGTTCAACGACACTTGTACTGTTTGACAGTTTTTTAGGAATAGTTTCTGAAATAAGGAAGAAAATTATTCCCTAAGGAATATTTTTAATCCCTAAGTTCGAGGGCTGTTTTCATCCTCTAAATATGGATGATTGGAGATAAAAAAAAATATGGGTCAAATGTTTGTTTAAACGCTACGTGCAAATTTCATTAAAATTTAGGTGTTACACTTAAGTAACGTCCCTTGTGAGTGTAATTATTCACTGATTTTAAGTACGAAAAAAAAAATGATATTGACCATGTTAGACTCATACAGTGATAATTAGTAATGTAAACGTCGAGGTAATTATAACAATGATACCTAGTTGAAATTTAATTAACTTAATGTTCAAAATGGAGTTTTTCTCACGCAACCAAGACGATATCCTCCATCGTAGAACAATTTTACCCCTTCAACCCATGCCAACGTCGAACGCCGTACAGAGAAACCTAACTCGCAATCAGTGAGGACGACACTGAGATCGAGATTTCAGCGAAATCTCGAGGAATCGCTCGTCAGCGTCAACCGCAGAGCTTTTTCCGGTGCGACCTCACGTCAGCTGGAGTGACACTGCACGCGATGTACCCTGACCATCTGGTACCGGCGATTGTCGCGCATCGAACACCAGTGCTGTTCAAGCTTTACCAAAACGAACGTCCCTCGATAAAACCCTGAAGAATTTTTACTGTAAAATATTAGCAAATATTTTAAGTTGTCACATACGAAGCGCCCAATTTTTAAAGCAAACTTTAAACGAATTAACCCATTCGCTGCCAAGCCTCAATTATATGAAGTCATTCCCCTTGCCATTTATATTTTTTGTAAAAGATAATTCTCTTTAAATAAGAAATAAAGTATAATTTTTGTAAAAAATTATATTTGTAGCATTTTTTCAAGTTTTTTACATTTCTATATTTGTGTTTGTGGCCACAAAAAATTTGCTAATTCAAAAGTCTGCATGTTATAACATATTTAAAGTAGGACGAGTATACTCGTCTTGGCAATGCACGACACCCTGCCAAAGACGAGTATACTCGTCCTTGGCAGCGAATGAGTTAAACTTTATTAATCGAAGTAATTACCATTACGTCCCACGGATTTTTTTTAAGCATTAAAATGAAACCTCAGACATCCATAGACGTAGAAACGTTTACAAGCAAATACGTTTCAGAAAATACCTGCTTTAAAATCGGACATTTAATATGTAACAACTTAATGATACCCTTACTCGCGAGTAAAACTTAAACAGCACAGGTTTACAGAATCAAGATGGAGGGAGACAGAGCTGCACAAGGGACTCCAATTATGCACGATACTTCTGAACGGGACAATTCCACCGCTTGACCATCGATCTTGGCGACGCAATTTTCGCTTCCTTTGCGGCGGGATATCCCGAAGACACGCAATTCTTTTGGGCCAGGTTCGTTCACCGGCCAATCTTTTGTCGAGGACCCTGGACCACCGACTTTAACGCTTCATTGTTGACACGTTCAGTGATTTTCTTATTTTCTGTTTCCTTTTCTTTTTCTTTTTTTTTTGTGGTGGATCAATCGTGGGAATTTGTGTGAATTTGTCGATGCTATGCAATTTTAATGTTTACGTACAGGGTAAGTCTGGGGTAGTTGGGCCACTTTTTGGAAAGAAGCCATTGCATCGTTGGTTTATTACATTTTTCTTGCTCTGGGCAAATTAAAACAGTGCATAAGTAATTTAAAATATATATAAATTATACTTCGCGCTGTATTAAAATATTTATTTCGTTTTTTAATAAAGATATACCAACATTGCAAATATCACTCATTATAAATACCAAAAAATGTAACTTATACAAAATACAATAGAAGAGAGAGTTGATATGTTGCTCTGTCTTTAATTTTCCACATAAATCACAAATGTTTCCATGCTTGGAGCATCCATCGTGAAACAACGTTCACACAATCTTCATTTTCGGTGGTTTCGAAACAGTTTTTTTTAATTTTGCTTACTATGCACAAGACTTGAAATGTAATTTATAATATATGTATACGGTTTTGCGACAATCGTCAGTACGAGAAAAATAATAAACCAATTTATTTGTTTTATTTATAGAAATCTTTCAATGGTCCAACTATCCTGGAAATAATGTAAATATAAATATAAATAATTGAGGATAGATAAAAAAATTCTTTTAAACAGCATTCTTAACCCTTTTATTACGAAAAGCGCATAAGTAATCATTTGCTTACTGTAACAGTGAAGAAACGTAACAAAGGTATCCACGTTCGATCGCAGATTAAAATCAATGAAAAGAAGCCTTACCCTTTGCGTAATTGAAGAAAAAGATACGGTCGTGGTGCTCCATTATTCGATCCAAACCTGCTCTCTAGTCCGCAAGATTTTACCGGTGCACCTGCTGAAAATCATTTGCAGACAATCACTGTATCGATCGTCGAAATTGAGATTACCGTAATTCGATTTGGACCATGAAGTTTGGGTATGAGAGATAAATGTAGTTTTTTTTTTATTGCCTTTCATTGTTTAAAACGTAATTATGCGGTAAAGAAATTCATCTTACGTCAAGGCCCGATGCAGACGAGCGACTTTTGACCGCGAATTTTCTCGCTGCGATCGTATGTTTGTGGAACTTGGAAAATAAAGAAAGATATATTGGTCTTATTTAGATAACTATAGTATAGTGTCATTCAAAGGCTTGTAAATTTACTTTGCTGCGATAATACTCCCTAAATTTATCGTACGTAATGTCAAAAGGTACTTAAAATGGTAAAGAATACATACTATTATGAAATCTGGAAGTATCCAGTGATTATCTGGAGATTATCAGCGACTAGCGTGGACGGAATTAATTAAAGCATTTATATCTAGTGGACATTAACATTTATAATTTCCAATATTGTCACCGTTATAATTATACTGTCAACTTTTATGCAAATTCATATTTTTTAAATACAGTAAAAAAAGTAAAATAATAATAGTACTATAATTTCGTAAAAACATAATTCTGTACAATCTTGCACCCTTAACCCTGGAACCCATTCGAAATTTTTCACAGAAATTTTATAAATTAACTACGGTGCCTTTGGGGAGATTTTCCATGATTTTCTGTTAAAAATACAGACAAACCTTTGTCTCGGTTGCATTACATTTTATATACCTTTCACTTTGATATCTTCGAAGAAGAAACAAGCGCACTTTAATCGTCGGTAGTTCTGGTGTTAAATTTCCTATAAATGTATACAAATACACAACCTAGTTATAATAATGATAAACTTTACTTTTTCGCCCGTTGATAAAATTGACCAAGCCACATATTTCTTAATTTTCAGTAAACGGGTCGAAAAGGGTCGCTTAACCGCGAGAAAATCTAAGGAATAGCATCGAGCGACCGGTCATGCTCACGGCAGGACGTAATCATAAGTCGGGAATGGTGTAACCGCGCGTGTGCGCGAGGCCGCTCGCTGACTTTCGCGTAGCGTGCACAAAGCTGCACGATCGTGGCCGTCGATAACGGCCCGTTATCCGCAACAGCAACAAATTGGGCCTCTATAATCGCGCTAATGCATCAACCGCGACGGGCACGGGTGTGACGGTAAAATTGCTGCGAGTCCTCTCGCGAAAAGGGTCGATGCTATCGCGACCGGCTTAAGTACGCGAGAAGCATTGTAGTCGCTAATCGGACACAGACGGCGGCGCAAAGTGCATGGCATTTTTGCGCGGAAGCTGTAATCAACGCGCAATACGGTTTCACGTTGAATTAATGGTCGGACAGGCAGCGACCGCCTCACCCTTACAGTACAGTACGCTCTTGATCGCTTCGAACGCTTATTTAGAGTTGCGAGAGCAAAAATGACTTCGTGCGTCCTCGTTGAAGCTTAGATAATAGATCGATTAATATTATTTTGATTTTTGTTAGGAAAAACGAAACTCGTAGAAGCTTAAATAGTAGATCGATTAATATTACTTTGATTTTTGTTAGGGAGAACGAAGATGGTAGAAGCATAAATAATAGATCGATTAATATTATTTTGATTTTTGTTAGGAAAAACGAAGCTCGAAGAAGCTTAGATAATAAATCGATTGATATTATTTTGGTTACTGTTAGAAATAGTATAGGGGCAATTATGCACAATTTTATTCACATGTCACTGGATTGGTTGATTTAGAGTAGGAAAAAATTTGTGACGTAATTATAAAATGAGGTTAACATTTTCTTCTCGTATATGTTATATGTCAGTTATTATTAAATAATTCGCTATCCGAATTAGAGAGTCATTGTTATTCTCTTTCTACCCAGTCAGGTGCCGCGAACGAACGATTCCCTTTTCCCCTGTAACATTTCAGCTTGTAGGTAGTCGGCCAACTTCTCACCTCCCTGCAGCACACCAAACTTCACGATACCCATTCCACGCTATACCCAGCACACCGAAAAACATCTCAACTACCCACCAAAAAGCGGCAAAATCGTTCGACCTTCCAAGGAACAGATGCGGTCCTCCAGGAACACGCCGGCCAATGAAAAGTGCCCCCGTCACTTACCCCGACGATCAATCGCCACGCAAAAAACGTCGAAACGCGTTCGAATTGCGACTCACAGCCATGTTCTCGCCCTGGTTCGTAAGAGGACGCAGGATTTCGCGGGGAACGATCCTCGATGGACGCGCAATTGCATCTCCCTTTGCCGTTCGGCAGTAAAACGATCCCCGCTCTCGCGTCTCTCACGGACCGCGGCGGCCGGGTCGAAATTAGAAAAGTGCCGGTATAAAACCGAGGGAACGAGTTTAGTTACAACCTATGGGGCGAGCAGCTGCCGCGGCCAGCGCGACTCCAGCGTCGGGATATCACGCGAGAGAGACAGGATGAACGGTGGCAGAAGCGAGACGAGGAGCACGAAGAAACACGACGGTGGATCTTCGCGGAGGAAACTCTGGGCGAAGCTCAGGAGCGAAGAGGGAGGAGAGAGGCCGAAGACAACGACCCGCCACTCAGAGCCTCGTAAAAAGGACGGAATGTCACTGAATGACGGGCCGCGGGTCCATCGAGTCCGGTAAGTAATTCTTCGGCAATTACATAATTACTCGTGGTTAGCGGCTGTGCGTTAGGCCGGTCGTGCTTGGTCGCGCGGACCAGAGAGCGGTCGTTACGATATTTACTACTATATAATGGCTGCCCCTGCCGACGAAGAAACGGACCGCGCGAGCATCCAGGCTTCGAGGCGTCCTCGAGATGGCCGTCTTCTTCCCAACGATCGAGGGACAGCTGAGCGTCGGTCGTCGTCTTCGAAGATCGATTCCTTCGTTCCGCGAACGCGAAACGCGATCTTGACCGCGAGAGATAGTAATTAGCATTCTGCGTTCCCGATGCTGATGGAAGCGGAGAACGGCGTTGGAGAGATTCGAGGAAGATTGTGGAAGAGGAGGTCGCAGAGACTGGTGGAAGGTTTTGGTTTGTTCGGCTTAAGTTCAAGTTGATCGTCTTGCGTTTTTGTAGGTATACTTTTTCTTTTTTTTTGAGTGTTTGAAAGTTTGACTATTTTTTTATGTTCTGGAACTAGGATTTTGTACTATGAATTAATTTCAAAAATGTTTCTGAAGGTAAATTTAAATAGCGTTTACTGTTGGTATCTTTGTTATCCATATTTCTGCTATGTCAAACTTGGAAACAATTTTTATTTAAATATTGGTGTCGTCGTTAACGCTTATGTGGTCAACCGAACTGTTCACGGTTATTGTACAACCTGGTACCCGACCTGGGTACCTGAATCTTTGCATAAATCTTTATTCCGAGACGTAAATAGAAAGCAAATTTTCCAAATAATGGCCATCCGTGCGGTTTTGTGACATATTCACAAAAACGTAACAAATTATTGATGGAAATATAGAAATGGGTACCTCGTTGCCCACATAAGTATTAATTACCTTGCTCTGATATTTCCATCGGTCACAAAACTGACCATAACCGATTATCGAACATTCTCCTGAATTCCCAGATAGCAACTATCGACTCGAAGCGCATTAAAGTAAAAAAAAAAATCGCTAGAAGCAATTTTCTTTCGTTTCCTTGTAATAATTGCTAGGTTCAGTGACGGCACCGCTGATCATGGCCGCAGATTTATGCGCGCTATCGTTCGTGGTTGATAGGGAAAGGTTCTAGATTTCGCTCGGCCACACTGTGGACGTTCTTTGGCGAAGGACGAGCGGGTTACAGGGAATTGATGTAGCGTTACCAACACCGCGACGGCTGTAATGGATGTAGTGTTGCTGGTGGCGCACGATAAGCCGCGAGAATGGATGCACTTTTCACGCGTGTAGCTTTCGCTCACGGCGATCTACCTTCTCGCGCCGTTGCAGGTGGTTTCCTTGTAATCGTGGTCACTTTTCTTGTGACAGAGACCGGCTTTGTATCGTGTAAGCTTAATGAAACAGGACACTCAAGGACTGCTTAATAAACTGTCCTTCTTTCTTCGTATTATTGAGATTTAGTGTTTATTAGCGGCTAATTAATGGGAACGGTAAGACTGGTTTATGGGTCTCTTGACGATAATTGATCGTAATTGACGACTTGAATGTTTTGTACAGAGTTACTACGTGTTGGTACAAAATAGAAATGAAAATAGAGGTTGCGATATGAGTCAGAGCTACGGTGTTGGCTATCAAAATTCCGAACTCCGACCTCAACTCCAACTCCTACGTTTATGATAGATTTTTAATAAAATATGTATCCGTTTCACTCCCTGTCCCCACGTTGCTGTATTTATAGGATAAGTCTGGGTTGATTGGACCACTTCTTGATAGAAGCAATTGCACGGTTCGTTTTTTACATTTTTGTTGCTTTGGGTGAATTAAAGCAGCGCATAAGTAATTTAGAATATATATTGAAATATTTATTTCGTTTTTTGTCAAAAATGGACGCATGTTTCAAGATCGACTTTGAAAAATACCAAAAATGTAGCATATGCAAAGTATAATACAAGAGAAAATTAGTCGATACCTTGCTTTTTCTTCAATTTTCCACATAAATCATCGCGAAACAACGTCCACGCTTTAATACATTTAATACCAATCCTCGTTTCAGGAGATTTCGAAATAGCTTTTCTTTAGCTTTACCTTACCGATTCAAATTCCGTAGACCTGGTTTCGGTAAGCAGGTAAATCGACGATGAAGCAGACAATACACATGTTATTTCTATTATTACCGATCAACGATTGTTTTCGTTTTTCTCGACATTTCTACGACAAAAAGGTGAACCAAAGCGATTAGAGTAAATCTCGATCTATCGCACCGTTCAATTTGTCCAACCTAACCCAGCAACCTATACCACCGAACCATGCAGGCAAAGAATCAACAAGTAACGAGACAAGGGACACCCATACCGTCGACCGACCAGTGGAAGCGGTCACCGAGAGGGAGGGACCCGGTGGTAATTTCAGTAATTCCGCGATCCGGTCCGTTCACGAGGCCGGCCGCCAGCTCGAATGCTACAATTCGCGGGGCAGAAACAGACGTATCCTGGTCTCGCGAGCACGCGAGAGCCGCGATTAGTAATTTGAATCGTTACGGCCGTCATTCCCACCGTACCACTCGAGGCCGTCCACTCTCGAACTCTGTACCGAATTCCGAAATAAGAGAACGCGTTATAGTCCGACCGACTCGCCATCCCGCTTCCCCTTTCTCGCCACCCAGCCTCGGAGCAAGAAAATGGTGGCCAGATCGGCGTGGAACCCTTCTAACGATGACTTTTGTACACGCGGACAGCAGGTAAATACGACTGAGCCGTTACAAGTAGAAGAAAACGAGGAGGACGTGGAGAACACGCTGGCCAAAACACGCGTGACCTGTATTTAAGGTGGTTTCTCTTCGGTCTTGTTCGGAGGAACCAGGCTTCCACGTTTTTTTCACTCTTATTTGCAAACCGCCCCCTTTTTTTTGTTTTTTTTTTTTGTTTTTTCGTTGCTCCTCTTCTTTGTCTTTCTTCCTTAACATCTTCCCTTTCCTTTCTTCTTCGGCTCGCTCGCGATAGTTTTCTCTGTTGGTTGGTCCTCCTCGATCGTCCTGCGTTGCACGCGAACGTGAGAACCTGGAATTCTGCTTACTCTTGCCATGCAAACGCGGGTTGGTTCTAGATCGGTGGTTCGTTGGTGAGTCTCGTTTCAAGGAATCTTGAGACAGTTTGGTGGTATTCGTTCGAGGTATCGAGGCGTGGAGTGTTGGTTTTTGGAAATATTGCTCGTTCAGAGGCTCGTTTCTTGGTTCTTTAGGGCGTCAAAAGTGATTGCTACTTTTGTGAACTTCAACGCAGCTTGATTTCCGATACCACAATATATTTGCAATATAGGAACGGCCAATAAAAATGCACCGCTTCTGAAGAACACAGTTTGTCGAATATTTAGATACATTGCAAACTTTGTGGTTATTCTAATTCTTTTATTAAATATTGTTTGTTTACATCAATTGTTAACAACAATTGTTTCACAGCCTGTGAAACAGTTTACAGCCCCTACTGTAAGTCAATAATAATTTCTTTTTTCAATTATACAAAGTTATCTACATTTTTTGGTATAAAAGTATGTACTTCCTCTAGAATACCTTGTAGCAAATGTTAAAATGCATACTGTTATGTTTAAACTGCGAAATGAAGCTATTCTCACATCTCCAGATCAGCTCACATCTCGTCACGGCTCCAGAAACTGCACCACCTTGCACCACCGTGTGATCTGTTGATAACGAGCCAGGACCACAAGCTGTGAAACAATTGAAAAATATGATTATTCAAAACAGTATTTAATAAAAGCCTACGTTAATACAATTTAGTACAATTACAAAGTTCGCAATATACCTAAATATTCCGCAGACTGTATTCTTCAGAAGTACCGCAATTTTATTCGCCACTATTCTATTAAATTACACCTTGCGCAACAAAATCCACCTTTCGCCCCACCAAATTCCCCAAACTCCCTTAACACGTTTCACCTCTCAATAATCGAACCTCGCTAACAGCGACACCCGATCTATTCCACCTCGCCCGATCCAACAAGCCTCTCAAAAACAACTCACAATCCTCCTCCGTACGCCACGGTACAAGAAACGCATCGAGCGTCTCGATCAGCTTTTCCCGACATATTTATTGCGCCTACCTTGAGACTCTGACCCCGCGTGCGGTCCCGCGTACCAACCCCCAGCCCGAGGACTCATCGTCGCCGACCGTCCGTGTTTCGATTCCATTTCGATACCCGGCGACGCGAAGGAAGGCGCGGAGAGCGTCGATATCGGTCATCGGTAATAAATTTCGCGCGAAATTGCCGGTCACCGCGGGTCTCGACCCAGCTCGGGCACCACGGGGTGGCTCGGAACGCGTGGGGGTGGGAGAGGGCGCGCGACTCGCTCGTGCAAAAGCAAACAACAATAATAATTATTCGATAGGAAGGGGCCAGGTAATATCTGTAATGGGCCGTTCTACTCGAGTGACCTGTCGGCCAGCGGTGAATTAATGGCAGCCGAGATTTCGCGCGGAAACGATCCGCGCCGGGGGAGGAAACGGGGCTGGAAGCCGAGCCAGAGAGCCGATCGTGGCTCACGACCGTCCACCTGACTCGTTACGCTGTTTATGGCGGACGAGGAACGTTCCGGCGGACCTCGTAATCGTATTTCTACGTGTACGCCTGTGGACTGCGTACTCGAGTCTGTTCCTAGTCGCTCGCGACGTCGATATAGCGGGCTGATGGCGGCCGTGAGATGTTGCTCGACTGCATCCTGGTGAGTTCGAGTCGCGATCGAGGAAATGATCGCGGTTATGTTCGGGTTAGGTTGGTCGTTTGTGTGTACGGTGCTGGCGAACAGCGTGTTTATTGTGGAAAGGTTTCAGAGAGGTTTTACTTGGTTCTAACGTTCACTTTTCGAGGCTTTGTAGTCGGTGGAGTCGCTGATACCTTCGATTCAGCAAAGTCGCTCGAGCAGAGACGACTTGGTTGCTCCGATCAAATCCCTCGTCCAGCGGCGATTCGGTCGCACCAGTGAGATCGCCTGACGATCGTCAATTATTATCAAATAGTGTATTAAGCGACGCTCCTCGCGTCGCGGAGCATTCGCTCTGGTTGTTTTCAGGTTTCTTTGAAAATTTTTTCCTAGCTGCTACCTTGGGATATTTTAAATTTTACTCCGTGCTGGCAATACCAATTTAACAATTACGTGGATCCGGTAATGGAGCTACCGCTCCTAGGCTCGGAGTTCGTAGAACCAGGATATATGTAGATAATAAAAAAAAGTCGAGGATCATTCGCTTTGGAGGAAAGCAATAAAAACGACAAAGTAGGAACCTCTCTCTTTTTCTATTAAGATCGGTTAAATAATAAGGAGTCAACTTATCGCTAAGACACTCGAGTATAAAAATTATGCGCCACGCTCATTAATTGTATGTATCGAATAAAAAGGATAAATTAATCAAACGGATAAAACAGACTCATTAACTACGAAACAATCAGCACAATTCATGGGAAAGAAAGGGGTAAGAAGAAAGAAATGAGATCTAGAGAGGAACATTTTCATGCAACAGGCAGCACGCAGCTCTTCGTCGAGGCACGGCTTAAGCCACAACATTGTAAGAAACTTACAGCATCCCAGTGCTCGCCTACACGCTTAGTTTTCATTCGCGAGTCGCGTGTGTATCCTATTGCACGCGATGCGATGCACTTTCCACTCGAAGCGTATCGATGCACTTCGACTGAACGTCGAAAACGTATATCGTCTGCTTAGTTCAATGTTTCTTAACGATAAATGAATAAAAAGGTGAAAAACATACAGGTTTAAATTGTAACTTTCTCAGGGTAAGAAAGGGAAATTTTAATATTAAACACAAAACATGTCGGGTGAGTAAGGAGAGACTGGCTAGTATTAATATCTCGAAATGAAACAAATAAATCAACTTATTATTATTCTCGTATTACTAGTTGTCGTAAAACCACATATATATATTATAAATTACATTTCAAATTTTATGCAAACAAGATCGTAAAACTAAAAAGAAACTATTTCGAAACTTCCGCAAACCAGGATTTGATTAAATGTGTAAGGTGTGGACGTTGTTTCACGATGGATGCTCAGAAGTGGAAAATTGAAGAAAAAGCAACATATCAACTAACTCTCTCTTGTATTATATTTTGTATAAGTTACATTTTTTACTATTTATAATAAGTGAGATTTGCAATGTTGGTATTTCTTGATTAAAAAACGAAATAAATATTTTAATACCTCCCGAAGTACTATTTATATATATTCTAAATTACTTACGCGCTGTTTTAATTTCCCCAAAGCAACAAATATGTAAAAAACCATTGATTGCAATAACTTTTTTTCACAAAAGTGGTCCAACTATCTCCGACTTATCCTATATTATGTTTTATTATTATATTAATTTCCATATTATTTATTAATCACTAGCAATCAATCACAAATCAATCAATGCCATGGTCTCACCCTATTTTAATTTCCTCTCCGATTTTCCCATTATTTCTCAAAATAATTGGAACGCGTGAGAAAGTGAAAAAAAGGTAAGAAAAGTGGGCCGAACGAAAGCCATCTGGCGACAGGTTTTCCACGACGGAAACCAGCGTCAGTGACAGATATAACAAAGGATGCTGGAAAGAGTCATAAGGGGGCAAGATACGGCGTTAATTAAAAATCTGCCAGGAGAATACATTACGGTTGGCACTGTGGTCGCGGAAACACAACGCCCATCTCAGGGCCCGATTTGACAGTTCATCATTCGTCGAGCACGCAAGACCCTGTCATTAAAACGAGATTAGTCTCGTAATCGTAATAAAGCGCCCTCCCAATCGTGCGTCTTCGTCCGGCTTCAAAGTTTCGAAGCGCTAAATTGCGCGATAATTTTCTGTCTTAACGCACTGCCAACCGCAGGAGTTGCATTTTTTAGGTATTTTTTAACCCTGCTACGGTCCTCAGATTTTTCTCGACCCGGTCTTCGTATCCCTCGTCTGGAAGAAAAGTGACAGAAACAAAGAAACACTGTTTCTCGGAGAAAACAAAATAAATGTTTTCACAATCAAAATTTATCTACTATTAATCAGATCTGATCTAGCTTCTGTGAATATTATTAAGTATTTGTAAAATATTTTTTAAAGAATCTTAAGCAATATTATTATGGGTGTAAGTAATATATTCTTTCTAAAAGTAGTACAGAATAAAATTCTACAGAACAAAGTGCAAAAACAAAGAATTATTTATTACGAATGATACGATAGAAAACAGGAGATCTCCCAAGAACGAACAATTTGACAATTATCCTGGAGAATATATAGATTTCATAAAATTATTTAAACAACGTATATTTTTGCTTGTATCATTTTTTCCTGATTAAGTAATACGTCAAAATAATAAAACAAAAAGAATTTTTTAAATCTAACATAAAATAAAAAAAAAA
>SMSQ01021086.1:0-13739 GCA_019453375.1 Ctenoplectra terminalis
AAAAAAAAATATTGTGGACGTCGATGAAAGACCGACGCCTCGATCGAACGGTTATAACAAAGACGGTTACACGATTAAGAACAACGACAAAAAGAACAAAGCGAAGTCTTCGTTCGAGAAAAAAAAAATTTCGCGATCCCAATAAGAGGCATCAAACTTTAATCCTGTAGATTCGACGGTTAGTTACGAATTTTCTGTGAATTAAATCGGACGGCTTATTACTTTCAGGTTCCAATGTAATAAGAGACTTTCCACTTTATAATCGCGCGCCGCCAAAAGTAGCATCCACAAGTTTCTCACGGGGCTATGTGTACAGAGAATATAATTTTCTCGATAAATTCAAGTTATACAGGCAATCCCCATGGGAGGTTGGGCGGAGGGCCGAGCAAAAAGTACTAACGGCCAGTGCTTTGAAAGTACGAAGTTTTAACTTTATCTCAAGCTGCCTACCGGAGATTGCAAATATATGTCGTCTCGTTTCCGAGAATCTCGTTAGCACGATATTTTCCAGAATTTAATTTAAACGATCTTCGCGACGGTACGGTATTATCCGAGGATTAAGTTTCCTTTTGGAGAACCGATTTACTGCGGCTCAAACTGTGTACTGTATTAAGAATTTACATGACACGATGTACTGGAAATTGTTCGAAACTTAAAAACACAAAAAAAAAGGAAAATAAAAAATGAAAGTAAAATTTTATCTTCGCGATACTTTCACTTTCTTCTCAAGGCTGAAAAACATGTTGCTTCAAGATGTAAAGCTTCAGCTATACTTGATTTGAGTTCAACTTAGTTTTTGATTATTTCTAATTTGATTTTTTATTTTTAGGTATTCATATTGAGAACAAATATATATTGTTTTTTGTTTATATATTTAATATTAAAAATATATTTGTTTTTAAGTTTATATATTTTTTTTTATATAAGTTTTTATATTTGTTTTTATATATATAAGTAACATAAAATTAACTGTTTTACGTGTGCTAATCTTATATGTTACTGTAGGATTATTGGTAATATTAGTTAAATAGAAACTATTAGTTTAAGGCAAAAATGAGTATCCTGTTCTTAGGAATGGCTTTGTATAGACAAAATAATAGGACTGCCAGATGTGTCCTGTAAAAGTCAAAAAGTCTGGGCATTTGAAAATATAACCGTTTCCAGGCATAAATGGACGACAGTTTTCCCTTTTGGATGCCCAGGTCAGTTTTTAGTTAACCCTTTATAGTCCGAATTTTGTTTCTTTGTTTGTTTATCGGAGAAAAGAAGTAGGATTGATTACAGTATTTTACTTCGATTGCAAAATTTTTAAAGTAATAATTGCTATATATGAATTGTGGTATCGCTACAGTAATACGGTAACAAAATTTAACACTAGAACTACCAAAGTGGTCAAAATGACCCATTATTGATTTTTTATAGAAATTTTATAAATTGACTATGGCATCTCAGAGGCAATTTTCCGCGATTTTCTGTTAAAAATGTAGACAAAGCTTTGTTTACCTTGCATCGCGTATTTTTTTATATACCTTCCATTACGATTTTTTCGGTAGAAATAAGTATGTTTTAATCGCTGGTAGTTCTAGTGTTAATAGTACAGTGATGACTAAATAAAATGAATTTTTTTTTAATGTAAATAGATGAGTAACTCTGAAGTCACATGGCGCCATAGAGGGTTAAGAAAGAGAGTTCCACTAGTAAAGACGTTGCTTGCTAAGCCACAAAATAAAGAGAAATAATTAATACAAACTATTTTGATTTCCTTTAAACATAACCAATATTCCAACAGTTAACAAGTGTTAAGACAACCGACGGATTCAAACGCGAACGATGAATATATTGTATGAAAAACACACACAATCTTTCGCTTCACACCAAATACAAAAATGGCACTCACCGCCCAGGTCTGCGAAGAAGACTTCCCGCAATGCTAGAAATTCTTCCTCCGATGTGATGTTAGCGCTTCCGAAACTGTCGTTTTCAGGCCACACGTCCCTGCAAAACAATTTACAGTAATTACTTCAAGGCACGGCTCATAGATTTTTATGATCTTAAAACATCTTGTCAAAGTCGACGTTCTGAATAATTTTTCCCTGTACATAAAACCGCCGATCGGTCTTAGTTTGCGAATATCGAGAAAAAATATTTTTGAGATTTGTTACTTTCATTTTTCAAAGCATTCCTTATCCAGAAATATTATACCTTTAATTGAAGAGCTCCCTGAACAATGAAGAGCTCTCTGAAAAATTGTTTTTAATTAATCGCCACGTGTTTAGGAAACTACTCTGAGGATTTCATTTCAATATTCCATTAATTAACATTAGGACAGTAGAGGAGAGTTAACTAATGTGAAGAGAGTTCCGAATATGGAGTTATGTGTTTAATCACTTTGTTTTGCTCCATTTATGGAAAAGGTGTCGATGCAACTATTGTAATATATTCATTTACTTTCAAGGCAGCATTATTGAAAGCAATACATTTTTAACAATCACATCTTACACTTTTAGGAAACAACAAAGAAATCAAAATGATAGGTGTTTTAAAAAAATACATAACGTAAGGAAAACGAATCTTTATCTATATTTTTTACAGAAACTCACGAAAAATCCCCCAAATTGCATTATTGTAAATTTATAGAATTTCTACGAGAAATTATAAGCCAGTCATTTTGACCGCTTTGGTACGTTTAGTGTTAACACTAAAACTGCCGAAACAGTCAAAATGACTAATTTCTTATAAAAATTTTATAAATTTACAATAATATGTTTTCGGGGATTTTCTATGACTTTCTGTAAAAAATATGTACAAAGAATCGTTACCCTTATTACAGGTACTTTTTCAAATACCTATCATTTTGATTTCTTTGACACAAATAAGTCTACTTTAATCGCCGGTAGTTCTAGTGCTAACACTAAAAGTACCAACACGGTCAAAATGACCGGTTTGTAATTTCTCGTAGAAATTCTATAAATTTACAATGATGCAATTTGGGAGATGTTGCACGATTTTCTGTAGAAAATATAGCCAAAGATTTCTTTTCCTTGCGTTATGTATTTTTTAGAACACTTATCATTTTTATTTCTTGGGGTGCAAATAGGTCTACTTTAATCGTCGGTAGTTTTAGTGTTAAACATAAGCTGTAAATTAAAAGAACTAAATTTAAAGATTCATATGCAGTTTACTCAATTCACCACGGGCTCTTTTTCCAAGAACCTCTTCAATTAGTCCTCTTAAGAGTTTGATAAAAACATCCATTACCACGACTTGCTATAACTTCTCGACGCTCGCTACCGTTACATTAACCCAAATAATGGTATAACGAATCGAAACATAAAATTTCTGCTCCAAAAATGAAAAAACTACCCCTTTACCTATAAGCTAACCTTTAAGCTAAAATTCAAACACCTGGATTACAGAAATGACCTACAAACATCTTTCAAAATATGCTACAGCGACAAAATTCAGGCATCTCTTCCACGTCTCATCTGAACGTGCTACAAAAAGCAGAACGTCTACCCTACAACGAGATTAGAGTGATTAAACAAAGCGAGACACTTAATGACGTGTTTCATTATCTTGAGTAGCATACGTAGCGAAGACACGGAAGACGGGACGACGAAGAGCGGTAGAAGGGTAAGAGAGATACAGGGAGAAGAGGTCCGAGTGGCAATCTCAATGGGTCTCGTAGAAGGCTCCCTTGAGCACGAGAGCCTCACCGCGATCTACACCAACATCCGGCTGCTTGCGTCAAGTGTTCACGCCCAACCCTCCATTCTTCCATCCACCTTCGACCACCGTCGTCGTCGTCGGTATACATGCATCACCTCTGTGAAGTGCTTGTGTTCTAAAGCATCTGAAGATAGAAGGTGGCGAAGTCGGACCCCGGGCGTGGAGAATGGATAAAAAGAGGCGCAGGAAGAAAGATTTTCAAGGCAATGGCACAGCTGCATCGAGATCCGAGCAAATTTCATTGAATTTGTTGCCGACGCTTGTCTTCGGAAGAACACTTCCTCATCGATGCCCTGGTCCGATGCAAATCCTAATTTATGCGATGCGCGAAAGAAACAGATATGCAAATCTTTTTCACTACTCGGAGCTAATGCGGCCAGGCTCGCCGAAGAAAACGCGAAGGGAAGCGAGAAAGTATGATTCTCTTAAAATTGTTCAGCTATTTCATTGCATGTATAATGAAAGAAGCTGCGTAATTCTTCTGAAGTTCTTAATATCGCTGCACTGAATCGCAATGAAAGACACAGGAATTAGAGTTTTAAAAGAGAGCTTTCCCGGTTGAATGTTTAATCTTCGCCGAGCTATGGTCGAGATATTTAACACTACATTTACGGGCCTCGATTGGATCATTTTGATAAATACATTAAAATGCAGTTTTTTTTTTCTTTTTTGGAATTGCATTAGTTCATTTTATTTCAAATCGATAGATTTTTATTAAACAATGTTTTCTTCGCTTGTACTATACAGGGTGAGTCACCTAACGTTTGCACATCAAATATCTCTGCTGTTTTTAAAGATACGTCAAATGTCTTAAGGATAAAGTTGAATGATTCAATGAGGCTCATACGATGCTAAACATATTTTTATTTTTTTCATTTTTTTTTTAACACGTTAAACGCCACGCCGATTTTGGTCGACTTTCCGTTAGGCTGTGTGGTACGATACTAATTGAAAAACATTTGGTCGCAAAATTGTTAAGAATTTAAGAAGAAAATTGTAGAGGCCTGCGAAGGAAAGTGGTATCTTTGTTTAATGTGATTTAATAGAATCCATTAATGAATTTTAAGGTATTATTTTTTAAAATTGATACTGCCAGTTTTCAGAAACCAACGACGCCTAAACGAAAATTTCAGCGTCGGTCCGCGTGGCGCTTAACGTGTTAAATATCAAGGTCACCGCCATTTTTTTAAATGGAACCACACTTTTTAAACACCTACAATGATAGTCCCACACAAACGCAAAGCATAAAAGTGAAATATTCGTAGGGTTCGAAAATCGATCCATCCCATTAAAGTATTAAATACAAGCAATAAATATACTAACAATTATGAGAATCATACAAAGAGCTTCGCGAAAAAAAAAAAAAAAAAAAAAACAACCGAATGCTGTGTTCAGTAAACAGAGCAGAGAAAATACAGATTGCTTCGTATGAAGCTTGTCCTTTATAAAGTCTTTTGCAATTTCATAAGAACCAGAAAGAACCAGGCCGTTTCAGGAAAGTTCTATTCCCTGTGAGAGTCCAAAAGCATCAAGGAAAGGAGAAAGTCCGTATACGTGACCAGAGGACAAAGCTAAAATCACGCCTTCACCTTGACGGAGCACTCATGAAAAAGGGTGTAGTTAATGGCGGAAGATTCCTAACCCCGTGCTAGATGGTGACTGGCTTTTCAGGAAGTCTTCACCTGCCTTGAATTTTCATTAAAAAACTGCTGCACGTAGAAATATTCTGAAAGGTGGAGGTCTTCAAAGAGAGCGCTAGAGACGACGAAACGTGATTGGACAACGAAGTCGATTTTAGGATCGGGTATGGTAGTCCAAATTGCTAGATAGATTTATATAATGTTTCAGAGTTGCATCCTATGTCGCCACAATAATATCTGCTACAATAATGCAACACTGTCTTTAAACATATAGTGTATCAATATAGGAGGACCGCGCGCGCTATTAAAAACAAGCGAAGCCCGACTTCCGTTGGAAAGTCGGGCCACGAGGCAGAGTCGCTTAGAAACCGTCGAACGTGCACGACCTATTAGCCCTTAGGATTATTTTGCCTTTTAGTATTTCTTTCTTTCCAAATATATATATATATCTTGTTTTGTTTAATTTAGTCTACACCAATTTATTTAGTAATCCTGACACCCTTAGTCCACTACAAACAAAAGCTCATTTAACCCTTTGGCTGCTGAGCACTCTGAATTTTAAGGTGCCACGTTGACGGAATACTTTTTCGCATATCGGGTATTCTATTGATATTGAATTAACCCTTTGCGGACGGCGTGATTTTGAGTAAACCGTACCGTGGGACTGAGCCGCTACCGTGATAGTCACTTAACCAGTTAAGTGTGTTTGACGACTATATCCGTCATGGAGAAGTGACAGAATTTTGCATTTCAAAGCGCTGCAAGACAATTATAAAAACCGTACGAACTTATTGACCAACTTAATAAAACTACCGAAGTGGTGAAAATGACGGGTTTAAATTTTATAAATTTACAGTGATTCATTTTCAAGAATTTATCGTGTCTTCCCGCAACGAATATAAATAAAGATTTATTTCTCTTGCATCTTGAATTTTTTTCAAATAGTTACTATTTTGAATTCTTCGGTTGAAATAGGTATACTTTAATCGTTGGTAATTTTACTGTTAAACGCACATATATATATATATATATATATATACACTACAGTCCACAAGTATTTGACCACCTTCAATTTATCTAAAATATACAAAACATGAACCGTTCACAGGGCAAATCGATGAATTCCCTTAGTCGTTCAAAAGTTGTGATATTAACAAGTTAAGTGTGTTTGACGACTATATCCGTGATGGAGATGTGGCAGAATTTTGTGTCACGGCGGCTATATCCGTGATGCGTGAAACTTTGTTACAATTTGATATTTAAATTGTAATTTTGGCGAAAACTAAATTATATTGGTAAATTTTAATATTTTTAAAATGTTTAGAGGTCAAGACGAAATAAAACAAACAAATAAAAATTATAAATAATTTGAGTTGGATTGATAACTTCCTGAGAGCTAACTATACCCGTCATCGCTTCATTATCGCGACACAAACTGGTGCGCGCTTTGCAAAGAGATCGCCACAATTAACTGATTAAACTGACCAGCGCACGTTTCAGCAGAAACGTTTCTTTAAGCGATTTTAAGCCTTATCAATTGTTTTCGCCGAACGCATATTTGGGTTCCTCGACCAAATTGATGGTTTCCGCAGAACACGTATACGCGACGGTAGTCCGCAAAAGGGTTAACTATCCAACGTGTAACTAATTATAAGTTGCATTTTTGACATTCGTATCTTCTATCGCTCCTTCTCTTATATTTTGCATATACAAGAAATTATCTTCTTATAAATTGCGAGTTACCCGTTTGATCTGAACATTTTGATCGCCAAACGCATACGTGCGTCCGTAGTCCACGCCGATAGCATTTACTGGACGCATATACGCGTCCATAGCAGTTAAAGGGTTAAATCAGTATCCTTAGGAGACGTACACTAGATTAATTTGCTGTTTTTTGAATCGTATATTGTTAAGAAATACTCTCACGTAGTCGCGAAAATGAAGTACAAAGAAAACGAACGTTTAACACAAAACTCATAGCAATCATATTGCCAAACTGTCTAAATTTCCTACTAAACACAACGAAATATAAATATAAAATACTAAACAAGCGAATCTATTAAACCGTACCAAACACAGTATCATTTTTCTTAAAAATTAACAGAAATTAACCCTCTATGGCGCTGTGCGACTTAACACTAAACCTATCGAAGCGGTCAAATAACCGTTTTGTAATTTCTTGTCCAAATTTTATAAGTGATTAACGGTGCGCTTTTAAATACTTTTTTGTGATTTTCCGTAAAATATATGGTCAATGATTTGTTTCTCTAGCATTGTGTATTTTTCCAAGTATCTATTATTGTAATTTCTTTGGTATAGTTTAATCGTCGGTATGTTTAGTGTTAAAAGTCACAAACAAATGTATCTACATTTAAAAAAATTTATTTCATTTAGTTATCATTGTACTAATCAGTTTTATCACTGTATTATTATATTTATACCACCATCCATCTATACCAATTATTAGTTCAAAAATTTTCAAATCAAAGCGAAAAACTGTAATGAATCGTAATTTTTTTGTATGATAAGTAGACAAAACTCGGGCTATAGAGGGTTAAAAAGGCAAATATTCTACATAATTTTTAAATTAAGCTGAAGTTTCGAAATCTGTTTTAAAACACTGTACTTACATCGTGTACACAAACTGTAGCATCTTTAACAATATAATAATTAAAGAACGGAAGTATTAGAATTTAAATTCCACTTTGTTCAAATCCACAGAAACATAGCTCATTTCAAAACTATTAACACATTCATCTACAAGTGTGTTTCTAACCCTTTGCACTCGAAACTTTTCTCGACTAAAGCTTTCAGCAGCTCGGACTTTTCTTTGGCTTTATCTGGCTTCACATGTGAGTTATTAGATCACAAAATTTGTACATCAAATTTAAAAGGCAAGATATTTGTTTCGGCGCACAACAAAAATTTATCTTTCTTGCACGCGTGCAGCCGTACTTTGTGGTCGCACAGGTTGCACCTCCAACGTTAACTTAACGAGGTGAGAGTGGATTTGGAGGCGTAGGATATTGCAAAATCCAACTCTACGAAGTAAACTTTAACAATTAACTTTAACAAAACTTCTGCGGCCTGGTTCGGACAAGAATTTGTGTAAAAAAAGCCACGCAACAATCCTTGCTTGCTCTTTTTGTGAATTCCTTGTGGGCGGAGTTATATCAGCTCAAAGTAGAATAAAATGTGATCGATGGAAGTGGGCCACCTCCCTTGATATGTGCCTAAAATGTCACACACCTGACTTCGAGACAGCAATGAGAAAATACCCAATTTGGGTCTGCCTTGATAGTCGTTGGGCCATAAATTAAATAGCCTAAGAACTACGCAGAGAAAGTTTCTAAACGTAACATGCAACACGTTTCCTCTGCACTAAAACAGACACCTAATCCGTATATGGAACATGTCGAGACGCCGGTCAGAAAAGTCTGGCTACTTTCGAAAGTGCAAAATCCCTGACTTGGGAGGAGAATCCAATAAGCGGGTGGAAAAAGGGTGAAGGTGTAGAAGGAGGTAGTCGAAGGCCGAAGGGAGGGTACGTGTTGTCCCCAGGGCAGAAGAAGTGGTTCGTACGGGGCCGCTGCTGGTGGCTGTCTGAATAGAAATCCAGTACCATACAATCCCCATTATCCCTCGATTTGAAGTCCCGCGACAATGGAATCTCTCAGACGCGCCTCAACCAACCCTCCAAACCCGTCGCCAGAGCTAGCTCCTTTGCCAGACAGGGAACGAATAATTTCGACGCGTCGGTTTTAACCCTTGACACTCGAAAGTTCATCTTTCAGTCGGAAGTCGAAGCAGCACAACTTGCTGGACATGAATTGATCTTGTCTAATTAGCGTAACATCGATCTAGCGTAACATCGAAAGAAGCTATAAAGTGCTCGTTGGAATTTGGTAGAATGAAATTAACTTTGTGATTCGTTCCTTTGGAGCTGACTTCTTTTTATTTGGATTTTATTATTTTGTTTTTTTTTCTGTTAAAAGTTGATAGTATCAAATTGGGGATCGGAGCAGATTATATTTGAAATTTATATGCCAACTTTTTAAATTGGGACGTATTAGGTTGACCAATATGTTCCTACGGTTTTTAGCGATATTTGTCTTCTCGCGTTTTGAAATGCGACTAAATTCAGTTCAAATGTTAAAAACAAAAAGTGACTTAGCAGTTCAAATGAACAATTATTATTATTGAATAGAAATATTTCCTTTTATAAAAAAAAAATCGCTTTTTATTTGTATGTTAAAACCTGCAGCAACTTTTGGTTAATTTAATAAATAAGGTTAAATACTTATAATCTTCTATTATTTTTTTTGTATATATAGTGTTATTATTTACGGTTAGTTATTATTTAGTATTTTCCAAAGCACGTATTGCAAAGAAGAATCTTATCATTACAGCTCGTAAAAACGATGAAACTTTGACCGTGTTGAAAAATAAGAATAACAGAACTTATGTTCCAAAAATGTACGGACACTTCAATACTGAATTAGATGAATGAAAACATAATAATCAAAAATTTATTTAAACAAAACAATTACTTTATGCTACAAATTGAAAGGCTGCGACACAAATTTCTAAAATATCGTTCACTCTACGCGCATGGAAAAATAAGATTTGTGTCACTGTGATTCTGCGGTCACGTGCACTGCCTAAATAAAGATTATCCTGCACGCTGTTACGTTGCTTATTGTCATGGTTAAGAATCAAAGATAGTAGTGTATGGTCAGACGAACTAAAAGGAATAAAATAACACGTATATGTGACACCTATTGTCCCGCAGAAAATCGCAAACGTCCACCGGGACGTTGAAATAGGACGTTTCTGTTATGGTACTTTTATAGAACATAATTTTTTTCTCCTATATATTGTAATTTATTGAAAAAGTGTTATAGAGTATTGTAAAATGAACTCTTAAACGTTTGTCGAAAATAGATTCCAATTTTGTTTTTTATTTGCAAATTTATAATCATACTTTTGTAAACCAACTGTACATCTCCCTCTAAAGTCGTAACGATTAACCCTCTATGGGACCGTGTGACTTAAAAGTTACAAATTAATGTATCTGTATTTAAAAAAATTTCTTTTATTTAGTCATCACTGTACTATTAAATTTGATTACTGTATTACTGCAGCGATACCACGATTCATCTATAGCAATTATTACTTTAAGAATTTTCCAATCAAAGCGAAAAACTGTAAGCAATCATAATTTTTCCTCTGATAAGTAGACAAAATTCGGGCTATAGAGGGTTAAAGCGCCTGCAACGTGAATAAAAACTATGGAAAATTACAAATTTAAATAAGAAAATAACAAATAGAAAATAAGAGAATAACAAAAAGAAAATAACAAATTTATGGTATCGAGATAGAACATGCAATCGATGCAAAAATTCTAGGCATCATCGCATAAACGCGAACAATCGTCAATGAAATATGTTCCGCGACTACCGCTGTTTAATCAAATTTTCAAACTTAAACTAAAGGATCGTAACATGGAAATTATATAATAAATCGAACCACCAGTATTTCAACAGCTACATAAACACGATACAAACTAGACAAACAATTTCACCCGTGCATCTCAATTAGTAATTTTCATTTGCTTTTAATTAAAGAGGCAGAGCCGATCCTTCAAACCAAAGAAAATTGCAACTTTTAAGGCGCAAATAAGACTTCCTTGATTATTCGCCTCGCTCCTCGTTTAACACAAAAACCGGGTAAAAGCTGCGCTTCTTCTCCTTAATTATCCTGTGACTTTGAGTTATCCAAGCCTGCGCCAAAGTCAGCACACTTTGCTGCTGGCACCGTTGCAGACGGTGTAAGTAGAAAATTAGAGGGTTTGAGTCAGTATCTAAACGATGGGAGTATTTGCTGGGCAAACGAAACGCGATCGCTGGAAACTCCTCGTGCACCTCAAGGACAAACTTGAGATTATATAGATACACGAATAAAACGAAATTCATGGCATTATATTGTTTACCGTAATACTACCAGATTACCATAAATGTGATATTAATATCTCCTATTCTGAGCCTACGTCTATACGCTACACAGTCAACAGTCTGCTGCTTCCTTTTATCCCGTTGTATGCACAAGGTCGGCATGAACCAGAAGCTTCCATTGTGTACCGGCTATGGCAAAGCTTACCCCATAAAATGGACGGTGGAATATTACGAACAATCTCCCAAAGTACCCCGTAGAAGTACTGTGGTGATGATACTGCCTAAAGAAAAATCTGTAGGAAGGGCTATAACTCCCTAGCTTTACGGGGGAGAACTGGCCACGATGAAGCAGTCCTTTTTTGTTTCGGCAACTTTACTTTAGTGTCTTTGAGACGAGTATTAACTGTAACGAAAGTTCTCTAACTTGCACGGAACCTTGCTTAGCGAAATTAAGACGCTTCTCCGGCGATGACATTTAGGAAATGTTTTCGAGTAAATTTCGAATCGTAATACCATGAAATTGAAGTTTCTCGGGTTAAACATGCTCTATAAATTTAACCGGCAGGTAACTTGCCGGGAAACGAAACACGTAAACAGAAAATAAAAATTATATTTGATAAGCATAAAGTTGCGCGCAGGAACAGTACTATTCTTGCAATTAGTTTGGAAGAATTGGTACGACTAACGCGCCCGTTATCAAAATGAAACTCTTTGTTGTTGAAGTAAATGCAAAGAACTCGTTTTCACGGCAACGAGTTAATCTCCAAAGCATACTGCTCCCGCGAAACCATCGAAGCGGCGATTAAGGCTACCAGCCAGAAGGATCGATGGGACGGAATGGAGAAACAACTTAGCGGAGGGAAAAGGCTCGTGGGTATATTTAGAAGCAGAACACTTCAAAGGGACAGGGTTCAGTGCCGCTTAGGGATCATTGAGATGAGCCAACATACATTGGCATATTTCAAGAACGGGCCATCCCTCTTGGATTTAATGCAATGCAAATATCAGTGGAAATGCAAACGCTTGCCAGTTGGCCAATTAATTGGACCAGGGTTCTGAAGAAAGCGAACGCTGAAAAAGTCGAATGCTTCGATGAAGCAGAGACGTACCTGAATAATTTGGTATAAACAGTTTGATTCAATGAGTGACTCTTACTAGCGCGAGCTTTCACTTTTAAATATTCAGCTCCTTGCTCGTAAAAAATGCCATCGATGTTTTATTTGAAGTTTATTCGGTATACTTTGGCTACGATACTTTCGCCCCCGCTGTGGTTCCTTGATTGGCTACGTAATTGAAAGTCATTCAAAGTATGAGGGCTGATTATCTGTGGTGTATTCAGTCAACGAGCGAAGTTTTTAGACGCTAATTCTGTGAAAATTAACCTAGATATCCGGTATGCAGATTGTTCCTGACTTATAGTGTTAACAAAATTGTTTTATCGACAGGTTCGATCTGGTGGGTATTTTGGAGTGACGAGATCGATACATGTATCGAGTGGTCTTTGGCCGTGCGATGTCTTTAGATCTTCCTACTCGATCGTTTATGTGGTGTCGACGGCGTGACCGTCTGTTGTTAATCGGTATATGAATTTATTATATAAGACAATGCAATGACATATAATATCATGTTGCCGACATTTTTGGGACATTCTTTGCCCCGAATGTTCTCGAGACTGGCGTAGTTGTTAGAAATGTTTTATACTATGTAATATGAACGGATACACATATATAAATGTTATTTGTTAATTAACCCTCTATGGTGCCGTGTTACTTGAAAGTTACAAATTAATGTAACTATATTTTAAAAAATTTATTTTATTCAGTTATTACTGTACTATTAAATTTGATTATTCTATTACTGCAACGATACCATGATTCGTTCACAGCAATTATTATTTCAAGAATTTTTAAATAAAAGTGAAAAACTATAATCAATCGAAATTTTTTCTCCGATAAATAGACACAATTCGGACTATAGAGGATTAAATTTTTATTATATATATATAATAAAATATAATATAATAAAATATATATATATATATATTGTAGGTAGAGAATGTCTTGGTGTGTGTGTGTGTGTGTGTGTGAGAGAGAGAGACGCCTCATNATTAATGTAACTATATTTTAAAAAATTTATTTTATTCAGTTATTACTGTACTATTAAATTTGATTATTCTATTACTGCAACGATACCATGATTCGTTCACAGCAATTATTATTTCAAGAATTTTTAAATAAAAGTGAAAAACTATAATCAATCGAAATTTTTTCTCCGATAAATAGACACAATTCGGACTATAGAGGATTAAATTTTTATTATATATATATAATAAAATATAATATAATAAAATATATATATATATATATTGTAGGTAGAGAATGTCTTGGTGTGTGTGTGTGTGTGTGTGTGAGAGAGA
>SMSQ01021087.1:1702-13674 GCA_019453375.1 Ctenoplectra terminalis
GACTTCACCGCTAGGTGGCGCAGAGTAAGGACGCGTGGACACGTCGCTCCGTGTTCTAAGTGCTACAAAAGTGGTAAAAAGTGCAAAAAGAATTCTAAAAAGTGGCTCAAAGTGTTTCTTTAGTGAAACTAAGCATACGGATGTAAAAACCTTGTGGATATTATATTGGAAAGGTGAGAAAAGTGGAAAAGTGTTGTGGCGTCGTCTCGCCGCGTGGTGCGAACACGTTCGGCACACATTCCCGTGAGTTTTCGGGAAGTTAAAAGCAATACGCCGCCAGTACTTAAGAATAATTGCTCCGGTAATTATCTTAAAACAAAAGTGCGGACGTTTAGTGATTGTTAGTGGTGACAATCTTTGAAAATAGTGAAGTGGGTGAAAAGTGACGCGCGGCGGCCATATTGGCAACGCGCCGCTGCCTGCGCCAGTAGCGCCGCTTGCGGGCTACTACGCAACCAAGTGTCTAGTGCTGTGCGCTGATTGGCCGACCGCCCCGGCCAATCAGAGGTTAGAGAGACGAGTGACGTGGTTTCCCATTGGCCGAGTGGTAACCAATAGAGTCGTCTGTAGAAATACTGCAGAAAAATTAACAAAGTTCAAACATAGAACATAGTCATGGAGTGTGACACTTCAGACGCCGAATGGGCAACGGCATCGAAAGCAAGAAAGAACTCGAGGGACTTCCGAAAGAGGAAGATATTATCAGAAGAGGACTCTGACGTCTGCCAACACCGCAAACCCCCGGTGCAAAATTCCACGGAAATTAAAAATAAGAAAAAGAAAAACACAAGTCCGAGGATTTCACCTAACACGGACACCGAGGAAATAGAAGCAGACAACGAGGACCTCACCACTAGGCTATTCAAAAACAGGTCGGAGAAATTGCATAAGAGCATTTTAAATCACCTCACGAACCCGGAGAACGAAATAAATAGTAAGACCGTACAGTTCCTTCTCTCGAAGGTGGCCAAAATGCAGGGACTACTCAACCAGTCACTGCTTTACTGCAGCAACCTCGAAGGGCAAGTTGAGGCCCTGAGAGTGGAAAATAAAGATCAACGCCGAACACTTGAAAATGCCAAACTAAACAGCCAAACAGCACCCACTCCTGCGAGAGCCCTTACATATGCAGAGCGAGTGGGAGTAAAATCAAAGGTCGCGGCCCTGGCAAAGCAAAAGCACGACCCTCCCAGTTTAGTTAAAATAGTACCGAAAGACCTCACAGCCTTTGACTCGAGCGAGAAGACAAAGCAAACGGTCTTGAGCCTAATCTCTCCACGAGAAGAGAACTTGCAGGTCAAGAATCTACGCAAGATCCAGGGAAACGGTATACTAGTAGAAACGGCGAACAAGGAGAACCTTACCACCCTGCTCTCAAACGAAAAGCTAAGAGCCGCCGGACTTATAGTCGGTGCGCCTACGAAGAGGAACCCACGAATGATTGTCTTCGACGTTCCAAGAACAGAGGACGAAGACTCGATCGTCCAGGCAATAGTGGATCAAAACGTTGGCAGTGGAGACAAAAATAGGCTAAAGCAGCAGATGAAAGTGGCGTTTAAAACTGGTGACAGAAACAAAGATCGTCACAACATAGTGTTGGATGTTTCCAAGGAAGCTAGGGAACTCCTGGTAAAGAAGGACCGCCTCTACATTGGATGGAGCTGCTGCAAAATCCAAGATTACATCGCGGCAACAAGGTGTTTTAAGTGCCAGGGCTTTGGCCACACGTCAAAGCACTGTAGGAGCAGCACCGAAATCTGCGGGCACTGTGCCACTCAGGGACACAATTTCAAAAATTGCCCAAACAAAAGCAAGGCGCCAAGCTGCTCTAACTGCAAGAAGGCGGGGAAACCGGCTGAACATTGCGTGAAGGACAACGACTGCCCAGCCTACGCCATGGCAATAAGTCAGGTAATTTCACGAATTGATTATGGCTGTTAAAACTTCCAATATTAGAGACGGACTAAGGATAGCGCAATTAAACATGCGGCGTTCCCAAGCGGTAACACTTGAGATCGCGAAAGTCATGGAATCCGAGGACATCGATGTACTGCTCATGCAGGAGCCGTATAACATTAAGGGGAAATTCATAGGCTTCGGGAAGGGATATCAATTAATAACCGGCGGGACACGCGAGACCAATGCCTCAGCCGCCATAGCGATCAGGAACCCGCGACTAACCACACTTAAACTCGCACAGTTCAGTAATGACCACTGCACGTGTGTTGAAATAACCGGACAATTCGGCCGGGTTTACCTAGCCAGTATTTATTTTCAATGTTCCCACAAGATAGAACCGTACATCGCATATGTGCGGGAAATATGTAAGGGGCTACGAAACCAACGATTAATAATAGCGGCCGATGTCAATGCGAAATCGACACTTTGGCATTCGGACACCTCGGACAGTCGCGGGGAGAAACTTGAAGAAATCTTAGCTCAACTGAACCTAGTAGTCGTAAATGAACCCGGAAACCCCCCTACATATCGCTCACACTCAGGATCCACCAACATAGATGTTACATTGGCCTCCTCGACAATAGCTAACCGAATAAATAATTGGGAAGTAAAGGAATACTGGTCGACTAGCGACCACAATGCTATAAGGTTTGATATTCACTACAACGAACCAGCACTGTATATTGAACCGACACCACGCTTCAACACACGAACCGCGAAGTGGGACACATACACAGCATCGCTACAAACCCTGAAACAGTCGCAGTGCACAAACGCCCAACCTACAAACAGGAACGACGTCGAGAAGTCAGCACAGAACCTGCAGGATATGATACTTCGAGCAGCGCACCTCTCCATGAAACACAAACGACCGCTCAAAAAGGCAGTACCTTGGTGGACCGAATCCCTGACACATCTAAAGAGGGAAACATACAAAGCCAGAAAGGCGTACCAGCTGGAACACGGCCCACTTGATAAGGCAACCAAGAGAAAAACATACCTCAAGGTCAGGCGAAAATACTCAGCTGCCGTCGATAAAGCGAAGAGAGCGAGCTGGGAGGAATTCACAACCACCGAGGGAAACAAGGACCCCTGGGGTACAGTCTATAAGATTTGTGCCCAAAAAATAACCACAGATAGAGCAGTCTCCACAGCCCGCACGGGCGACGCAGGTGTGGTAACATGGGAAGCGGCGGCGAGAAACCTCCTAACCCGGCTGATCCCGGACGACCAGGAGGACCTCACACCGGATCAGAGGCAGAGAAGAATGGATATGGAAAATTCACCCGACACGAGCGACATGCCGGACTTCACGGAGCTTGAACTCCTGACGGCAATCCGGTCGATGAAAAATAGGAAGGCACCAGGGCCGGACAGAATAGAGGTAGAAATGCTCAAAGCTTCGTTTTGTACACTCCACAAGGAACTACTACTGCTATACAACAACTGCATGGCCTTCGGAGTTTTCCCAAGGATCTGGAAAACAGGAGCAATTCGAGCCCTCTTGAAGAGCCCAGAAAAGGACGACACAGCTGCAGGTTCCTACCGGCCGATCTGCTTGCTGCCGGTACTCGGCAAATGTCTGGAGAAAATGATAGCGGCCCGCCTAGACCCGATCATACAAAGGTCGCACCTTGCATCCCAAAACCAGTATGGCTTCAGAAAAGGGAAGTCAACGACAGACGCCATAATCAAGATGAGGGAGTATGTAAGCCAGAGCCAGGATAAATACGTACTTGCAATCTTATTTGACATTGCTGGTGCATTTGACAATGTCTGGTGGCCGAGCGTGCTGCACCACCTAAAGCACAGAAACTGCCCAAAGAACCTCTATAACGTTCTAAGAAACTACCTCAGTGAACGTCAAGTTACACTAATGGATAGAGGCGCAAAAGTCACAAAAAATGTGACAAAGGGATGTCCGCAGGGCTCCATTCTTGGACCAACTCTGTGGAACTTGGTATTCGACGACTTGCTCGTCAAATTGGAAAATGGAGGCCAGAAAATAGTCGCATATGCCGATGATTTAATAGTCATAATAACCGGAAACAGCAGAGCGGACATGGAGCAAAAAGGGCAATCGGTCGTCACGCAAATAGAGGATTGGTGTAAACACGAAAAGCTGAAACTGTCCGTCAACAAGACAAACATGATTCTGCTCAAAGGCACTTTAGATATCAAGAGGCCCCCGACAATAAGAATAGAGGGGAAACAAATAAAACGAGTCAACACCGTGAAATACCTGGGAGTACACTTTGACACTGGGATGAAAATAAATAGCCACATGCGAGAGATAAAGGCGAAATGCCTCCAGAAGTTTAATACGTTTGCAATGGCATCCAGACGAACTTGGGGCCTGAAATACCGTTGTCTTCGAACACTCTACGTAGGATTGTTTGAACCCATAGCTACGTACGCAGCAGCAGCCTGGGCAGACCTCCTCAACAAGACAAACGCACGGGAACTAAACAAGGCGCAACGACACGCTCTCCTAAGAGTTACAAAAGCATACAACACAACCTCCACAGACGCACTCCCAGTAATCGCGGGAGTGCTACCAATAGACCTAAAGGTTCAGCAAGCAGACATCAAACACAGGCTAAGACATGGTATGGATATCACAGCGAATAACTTCGCGAGAGCTAGACAGGCAACAAGCAACACATCAGAAAACACCATCAACCAGTGGCTCATCGCCGAGTGGCAACACCGATGGACCGAGAGCGTAAAAGGCAGGCACACATACAGGATATTCCCGAATATAGAAGACAGGCTACGTAAATGTTGGATATATACAGACCACTATAGCATGCAATTTTTCACCGGGCATGGGGATTTTGCTGCCAAACTCAAGGCACTCGGACTAACGGACCAAGCCAACTGCAGCTGCGGGAAAGCGGAAGAATCACCGGAGCATGTCCTCTTCGAATGTGAAGAGTACGAGACAGAAAGAACAGCCCTACGCACGGCGCTCGAGAAAGGGCATATATCCTGGCCGCCAGAATTCAAACACCTCATAAAGGTCGACACCATAGACCTGTTAACCAGCACGGCCCGAGCCATCCTTCAGAAAAAGGAGCAAAGATGGGAAACAGCGAACAACAGAACACGCAGGCGCACACGGTAAGACACAGACACACGTTCACATCACTGTACACAAATAACTAACCACACAGGAACACACTCACACTCAGGCACACACACACACACACCCTGACAAGCCAAAGCAGGCGGCGCAATCGTGCCGTGGCTGTAGGGTCAATCGGCGAAAGCAACAGCTGGAGCCAACCTGCTCGGGATCGTGCGTATGCAGACGGCTCTACCTCCTCGTGGTCCCCGCTGGACAGCCCTGGACGTTGCTCGACAGCGTCCAGGGCTGACTAAACGAGCCGTTTCCCCTTCCAGGGGTAGATCCAACTTGTTCAATGATTTCTCCGCAAGGAGAATGAGGGCAGGGTTTTTCCTAGCCTTAGCCCGGTATAACATCCACACTGGGCAACCCTTCACGGTTGTTTTGTTAGAAAGTACGCCTAATAACATCAGGCTAGCGTAGCCGATATGGGGGAAACCCCGAGGTGCGGCACAAGCCCCGCTCGCGGAGCTCTCGCTCAATAAATGTCCCNACACCCATTGGGCGAAAGGGAATCCGGTTCCTATTCCGGAACCCGGCAGCGGAACCGTATACCATTCCGGGCCCTCATAAGAGTGTTCGTCGGGGTAACCCAAAATGACCTGGAGACGCCGTCGGGAGGTGCGGGGAGAGTTTTCTTTTCTGTATAAGCGTTCGAGTTCCCTGGAAACCTCTAGCAGGGAGATAGGGTTTGGAACGCGAAGAGCACCGCAGTTGCGGCGGTGTCCGCATCTTCCCCTCGGACCTTGAAAATCCAGGAGAGGGCCACGTGGAGGTGTCGCGCCGGTTCGTACCCATATCCGCAGCAGGTCTCCAAGGTAAAGAGCCTCTAGTCGATAGATTAATGTAGGTAAGGGAAGTCGGCAAATTGGATCCGTAACTTCGGAATAAGGATTGGCTCTGAGGAGCGGGGCGTGTCGGGCTTGGTCGGGAAGGGGGTTTGGCTGACGTGCCGGGCCTGGGCGAGCTGAACGGGACGCGGTTTTCGATCGCGCTCCCTGGATCCGAGCTCGGTCCCGTGCCTTGGCCTCCCGCGGATCTTCCTTGCTGCGAGGCTTCCTTGACGGTTCTTCCGTGCTTGGACGTCCTCTTCGGCCGCCATTCAACGCTCAGCTCAGAACTGGCACGGACTAGGGGAATCCGACTGTCTAATTAAAACAAAGCATTGCGATGGCCCCCGAGGGTGTTGACGCAATGTGATTTCTGCCCAGTGCTCTGAATGTCAACGTGAAGAAATTCAAAAAAGCGCGGGTAAACGGCGGGAGTAACTATGACTCTCTTAAGGTAGCCAAATGCCTCGTCATCTAATTAGTGACGCGCATGAATGGATTAACGAGATTCCCTCTGTCCCTATCTACTTGGACTTGCCGCTAGGTGGCGCAGAGGAACGGACGCGTGGTCACGTCGCTCCGTATTTCAAGTGCAGAAAAAGTGGTAAAAAGTGCTTTAAAAATTGTGAGAGGTGTTTTAAAGTGTTGCTTTGGTGAAGCTACGCATTTTGTGATATAAACCTTTTGGATATCTTGTCAAAAAAGTGAGAAAAGTGGAAAAGTGCTGTGGCGTCGGTTCGCCGCGTGGCGTGTACACGTACGCGACGCGTCCGCAAACGTTTTTGAGCAGAACGAAAGCAATACGCCGCTAGAACTTATAGGAAATTACTACGGTAATTATCCTAGAACAAATAAGTGACAGTGAAGTGCGAAACAGTGGCTAATTAGTGGGAAAACAGGAGTGTGATAGTGAGGTGACGCGCGGCGGCCATCTTGGCACTTCGGCCCACGCCGAGACGCCAGCGCCCCAGTCGGGCTACCAAGGTACCAGGCGATTTCAGCTGCGCTCTGATTGGCCGAACGCCCCGGCCTATCAGGAGCGAGCAAGGCGAGTGTTGAGACTCTCTATTGGCCCAGGCGGAAACCAATAGGAGAGCCAAGATACACGACCAAGACTCTGAGTTTTAAGCGGGACAGTTGACGAATTCAAAATTCGAAAATCAAATAGCGAAGTCCGTAATGGATTGTGACACCTCGGACGCGGACGCTGTTACAAGTGTAAGAGTGAGAAAAGCCTCGAGGGACATACGCAAGAGGAAGATCCTGTCGGACGACGACTCGGATCAATGTCAACATAGCCATGAAGCAGTGAAGGACACCGCCGAGGCGAAAATGAAAACGAAGAAAAAGAAAAATATCGGTGGCGGAAAGGCACAGCTTACTGAGACGGAGGACATCGAGACAGAGGATGATGACCTAACAACTCGACTGTTCAGGAATAAGTCTGAGAAGATACAGAAAAGTATCTTAAACTATATGACAAACCCCGAGAACGGAGTTGGTAATAAGAACATGCAATATCTGCTGTCTAAGGTTACCAAAATGCAGAACCTTCTGAATCAGTCGCTCCTATACTGCAGCAACTTGGAGGGGCAGATAGAGGCGTTGAGGACGGAAAATACGGATCAGCGACGTACTTTCGAAAACGTAGCACAGAAGGCGCCCCCAAACACTGCTCCCGTAAGAGCTCTAACATACGCAGAGCGCGTCGGAGTGAAGTCTAAGGCCGCCGCTCTTGCAAAACAAAAGCACGATCCTCCGAGCATGGTGAAGATCGTACCGCAGGACCCAGTTGCTTATGACTCTAGCGAGAAGACGAAGCAAGCGGTCTTGAAGTTGATCTCTCCGCGGGAAGAGAACTTAAAAGTAAAAAACCTGCGAAAAATACAGGGAAACGGGATCTTAGTTGAAACAGCCAGCAAAGATAATATGAACAGTCTCCTCACGAACGCAAAATTGAAGGCTGCAGGACTTCTAGTTGGAGCACCTACAAAGAAAAATCCAAGGATGATCGTTTTCGATGTGCCAAGGACCGAAAGTGACGATGCCACCATACAGGCCATAGTCGACCAAAACGTCGAAGACATGGACAGGAATAAACTTCGACAGCAGATGAAAGTGGCCTTTAAAACTGGAGATAGGAATAAGGACCGCCACAACGTCATCCTGGACGTCTCGAAGGAGGCCAGGGACCTCCTGGTCAAAAAGGACAGACTTTACATCGGCTGGAGCTGCTGTAAAGTTCAAGATTATATAGCAGCCACCAGGTGTTATAAGTGCCAAGGATTTGGACATACCTCCAAGCATTGTAGGAACACCACCGAGGTATGCGGACACTGCGCCACCCAAGGGCACAATTTCAAGACCTGCCCGAATAAAGATAAAGCCCCCAGCTGTTCCAACTGCAAAAAGGCGGGGAAGCCGGCACAGCACTGCGTAAAAGACAACGACTGCCCGGCATACGCAGCAGCTATTAATCAGGTAATTGCACGCACCGATTATGGATACTAGTAGATTTACACTTCGAAAAGGTCTCCGAATAGCGCAGTTAAACATGCGGCGCTCTCAAATGGTCTCGCTAGAAATAGCGAAAGTAATGGAAACTGAGAGCATCGACATTTTACTTATGCAAGAGCCGTACAATATTAGGGGAAATTTCATCGGACTCGGGAAACGCATACAAATAGTAACGGGAGCATCCCGCGGGTCGAATGCGGCTGCAGCAATAGCGATTAGAAACCCACAGATCACTGCCCTTAAACTTGCGCAACTCAGTAACGACCATTGCGTGTGCATCGAAATCTCAGGATACTTCGGTCGCATCTACCTCGCGAGCATCTACTTTCAGTGCTCCCACAGGATCGAGCCTTATATAACATACATCCAGGAAATTCACAGCAGATTAAAACACGAAAAACTAATCATAGCCGCGGACGTCAACGCCAAATCGACCCTGTGGCACTCCGGATCCTCCGACGACCGGGGTGAAATGCTTGAGGAAGCAATAGCGCGCACAAATCTAATAGTCCTTAACGAACCTGGTAACGCCCCGACCTTCCGTTCACACGCCGGCTCATCCAATATAGATATTACGCTGGCATCTCCTGAAATAGTCAATTTTGTAAACAACTGGAAAGTAAAAGAGAACTGGTCGACCAGCGACCATAATGCTATTCGTTTCAACGTCCATCCTTGCGACGCAGCGCACCGAACAGAACCAACGCCACGTCTAAACACCCGCACAGCTAACTGGGACAAATTCCAGACAGCCCTTCAGGCACAGAAGGACGCACGATACACAGACATCAAATATGGCGCCAAGGACGATATCGAATATACCGCTAAGACCTTACAAGACATAATCTTCCAAGCAGGACAACATTCCATGAAATTAAAACGACAGCACAGCAAATCGGTACCCTGGTGGACTACCACCCTGACGCGGCTAAAAAAGAGCACCTATAGAGCGAGGAAGGCCTACCAGACAGAAAAGGATGTAAGAGAAAAGGCAATAAAGAAGGAACGCTATTCGAGAATTCGTCGGAAATACTCCGCCGCAGTAAACAAATCAAAGAGGGCAAGCTGGGAGGAATTTACAACGGCCGAAGGAAATAGAGATCCGTGGGGCACTATATACAAGATCTGCGCACATAAGGTAACACCGGACAAAGCCATCTCTACATCCCGTACTGACGACACAGAAATTATCACGTGGAACGACGCGGCGACGAACTTCCTGAACCGATTGATCCCAGACGACCAGGGTGACTGCACTCCACTCCAGAGGCAAAGAATAAGGGCTATGGAGGAACCACCAGACGTCGAGGACACCACAGCCTTCACGGAGATGGAATTAATCACAGCTATCCGGAGCATGAAAAACAAAAAGGCACCAGGACCGGACAGGATCGAGGTCGAAATGCTTAAAGCATCTTTCGGCACTCTCCGCAAAGAGCTCCTCCAATTATTCAACGGCTGCATAACCTTTGGCGTTTTCCCCAAAATCTGGAAGGTAGGAACAATACGCGCTCTCTTAAAAAATCAGGATAAGGACGACACACTCGCGAGCTCGTATCGGCCCATTTGCCTCCTCCCCGTAATTGGTAAATGCCTCGAAAAATTAATAGCGGCCCGGTTAGAGCCGATAATCCGGAATTCTCGCCTGACCTCGGTTCATCAGTTTGGATTCAGGAAAGGCAAATCAACAACGGACGCAATCCTCAAGATGAGGGGTTACATAAGCGGTACGCAGGACAAATACGCTCTCGCGATACTGTTTGATATTGCAGGCGCGTTTGATAATGTTTGGTGGCCTAGTGTGCTGCACCACCTAAGGAACAGAGGCTGCCCTAGGAACCTATATGCAATACTAAGAGACTACCTAAGTGAACGCCGGGTGACGTTAGTGGATAAAGGGGCCAAAGTGACCAAAAATGTAACCAAGGGCTGCCCGCAAGGGTCCATACTCGGACCCGCGCTATGGAACCTGGTATTCGACGATCTACTGGTGAGACTCGAAACAGAAGGGCACAAAATAGTAGCATATGCGGACGACCTATTGGTTGTAGTCACTGGAAATAGCAGGGCCGCAATCGAGAGACAGGGGCAACTAGCAGTGACACTAATAGAAGACTGGTGCAAACAAGAAAAACTGAAACTATCAACAAACAAAACAAATATGATCCTCCTGAAAGGCAACCTCGACTGCAGGAGACCCCCGACAATTAAAATAGAAAATAGGCAAATAAAAATGGTCAGCACGGTTAAATACTTAGGCGTACACTTTGATACTGGACTAAAGCTCAACACACACGCCAGAGAAATTAAGGCCAAATGTCTCCAAAAATTCAATTCACTGGCGATTGCCACCAGAAGGACGTGGGGCCTAAAATTCCGTTGCCTCCGAACAATTTACACAGGACTATTTGAACCTATAGCAACCTACGCAGCCGCATCATGGGCAGACCTTCTTAATAAAACCAGCACCCGAGAACTGAGTAAAGCACAGAGGCACGCCTTACTAAGGGTAACAAAGGCGTACAATACCACCTCCACCGACGCCCTTCCGGTCATAGCGGGGGTCCTCCCCATAGACCTTAAAATTCAACAAACAGCTACAAGATACAGGCTCAAGCACGGAATGGATCTCAGGACAAACCTATTCGCTCAGGCAACACAAACAACAGGAACGATCACAGAGGAGACACTCAACGAGCACCTCATCGAAGAATGGCAACGACGTTGGGACCAGTCGGACAAGGGCAGACACACCTATAGAATACTCCCGAAGGTCGCTGATAGACTACAGAACACATGGATGTACATTGACCACTACAGCGCGCAGATTCTAACAGGACATGGGGACTTCGCGGCTAAATTGAATACACTCGGACTAGCGGAGCATACCAGGTGCAATTGCGGCAACACTTTCGAAACACCGGAACACGTGCTCTTCGAATGCGTAGAGTACGAACAGGAAAGGGCAGCCCTTCGGGACACCCTCGAGCAGCAGCGAATACCCTGGCCACCGGAGATTCGTCAACTCATCACAATACAGACATTCGACCAATTAACCAGAACAGCCCATAAGATCCTCCAGAAAAAAGAACAGAAGTGGATAAACACCAACCCTGGAGCGAGTAGGCGTCAAAGGTAACACCACAGACCCACAGACACACACACGCGCGCACACACACACATACACAACTGCAAATACACACACCCTGGCAGCTCAAGGCAGGCGGTGCAGTGGCACTGTGACTGCAGGGTGAAACGGCGAAGGCTCCAGCCCAAGCCAACTTGCTCGGGATCGTGCTTATGCAGACGGCTCTACCTCCTCGTGGTCCCCGCTGGACAGCCCTGGACGTTGCCTGACAGCGTCCAGGGCTGACTAAACGAGCCGTTTCCCCTTTAAGGGGTAGATCCAACTTGTCCAATGATCTCTCCGCAAGGAGAATGAGGGCNTGACAGCGTCCAGGGCTGACTAAACGAGCCGTTTCCCCTTTAAGGGGTAGATCCAACTTGTCCAATGATCTCTCCGCAAGGAGAATGAG
>SMSQ01021089.1:0-11545 GCA_019453375.1 Ctenoplectra terminalis
ACGAGACCGACGGACCCGTAATATAGCTTAAAAGAACTGTAAATTAATTTTCTTCTTCTCTTATTTACAACGTTCAACGTTTATTTATTTAGGAGTAAACCCGTTGCCTTATTGTATTCATGTAATAACAATTTAGTCGTAAAGAGAGAGGTTCTAAGCGAGAGACAGTTGTTATAAGACGAGAGAGTTGATAAGTTCGTAAGACGAGCAGTATTTTTAGATTTACATTAGCCTGAATTTACTGCAGACTATATACGTTTATAAATATTATGTATACATACACTTACACGCGCGTTCTCGCGCGCACATCATCTGGGCGTGCTTCCAGTTTTGTATCTTTCTTAAAAGAGTTAATTCATTCACTTTCCATTCTTCTTATTTCTTTTTTCGCAATATTTCTTGGAACGTGACATTTTACCTTCGATTTTTATTTTTAACTGGTTTCTTTTCTTATTTTTAATGGTTGATGAACCGTGTCAGAAATTTCTATTTTATTATTTTATTGTTTTATTGTTCTATAATAAAGTAACGAAAATGAATGATACATTTTTTTTTTGTGTGTGTTAATTTTAACGATAAATTCGAGAAACTGGAAGACACGAGCGGACATTAACTGAGCTAGCGGCTTTTACTTAAACCGAGATCACTGTACATAATGCTTAAGCATTTATTTATATCGTGCTTTTACAAAAGGACCCGTAGTATTTTATTTAGTTTCGTAGCAGAGGTTCACGTACATCATTACCGCGTAGCACGGGATCATTAAATTGTCGGGCAGCAGGATCGTTCGAATACGAGTGGAGATAGAAACAGAGAGCCACAGAATGCGTGTGTTTGTGTGAAAACGAAAGGGAATGAGAAGAAGAGATAGAAAATTCGTGTGCGGGATTATTTAAATGAAAAAGAATGAATATTGTACAGAAAGAGGCAAACGAGCTGGAGAGAAAGATAGGAAAAGAAGCGGGCGATAAGGCAATCTTGTGATACTTCGATGATTTTTTTTTTTCCACCCATTTTTCCATCCTTCGTTTCCTTCTGCGATTTATTTCTGCATCCAACCATCGTCCCTCCACCATAATTCCTTTCGACACCATCCCTCCCTGTTTTTTTATTTCTCCATCGCGAGTCTGTCGTGTATTATTCTACTGATTAACTGTCATATTATGTATAGTAGAAATTAATGGTGAAAAGAGAACAAGAACAGTACATTGTTTCTGTTAAAATAAACCTTGTTGAAAAATATCTATGCTGGTATAATTGTTTTCGTTGAAGACCTGGATTATTCAGAGATCGCGCGAGATTGTGTTGAGCGGTGATGGAAGAATCAATAGGAGTTAAAGAATATTCTGGAATTTTTTAAATAATATTTTGTGAGAAATTAAGTACATATTTTTTAGATTATTTAGATGGATTCGTATAATCAAAAAAAAATTTAATATTCCTGAGCCTGTTGTCATTTCTATGCTCGGAACCGGTGTTGATCAAATTTACAGTTTAGCCTGAAAATAAAATATTTTTAAGCATTATATTGTACTTGTTGAATTTATAATAATTTTTTAATCGAGAAATCGGAAATTTCTACAAGAAAAGAAATTTTTCTTTTCAGACTTTTCATCCGCCTTTCGTTGGAAGTACCACACGAATCTACCTCAAAACTATATTTTTCAAAACATCGAACCTTGCGATCGTCTCAAAAAGAAAAACTCACCCCAACATCAATAGCAAGAACTCCATCTTCTTCTCCCTTCGAGATCTCAATATAGGCCTCGCCATTCGATTGCACGTTGACAACCTTTCCAGTGCATCTTCCGTTCTCCAAGTTACCAGAAATCACGTCACAGTACGATCCAGCTGGCAGACAAGTTTTAAGGTTCGCCCTCAAGTCGTACTGATCGGCGTTGAACGCCACAAATCCAGAATTTCCTCGGCAGAATGCGATCTGGTTGCTGCCATTGTCCCACCAGTTGTTAACATTCGTTCCTTTAACTCTGTTTCGAAAGCGGACCATGTTGTAGATTTGTCTCCAACGGTGTTCACAGATCCAGCCATCTCCGCATGTGTTGTCATATTTAATTGAAGGAGATCGGATGTTGCCTTGGCCATCCTGAGGAGGTCCTTGATCTCTGTTTTGGAAGTCGAAGGAGCTCATCACTTGCGGAGTGCCGAATGGATGAGCCAACATGAAAGCGACAGCCATCTGCAAGTTATTTGATTCAAAGTCAAATAGATCAATCGTGATTATAAAAAAGTTGGCAATTTCAAGATCGTATTTCAGTGATTTTGTTGAACTGTCGTCCTTAACGTTGATTTTGTACTGCTTCAGATACTACTCGAAATCTTCAAATTTATGTTTGAAATCATTTTTTAATACTGAAACAAAGATCGTATAATGCAGTGACGGTATTATACATAAGAGATGCAGACAGAAACAGTTATATTGGAAGGTATTGTGAAAAGAAAATTTGAGAAGAGAAGAGAATTGGAAAAAATATTGAAAAGATAGAAACAAATAGATGTTGCGAAAAGTATCAATTAATATTTGATATTGTGTGGAACGACATATTGTTTATACAACAATACAACGTTCTCCTGTAAATATTTTAAAACAAGAATCACTATTTTACCCGAAATATGAAAAGAAATCTCGTAGCATTGATATACATATCGGTGTCTGACCATTGAGTGACTTATACTACTTGCTAACGCATTCCTATCCTGCCATTGGACTTTGTACTGAAAATTATTGCTGTTTTGGAATCTTTAAGTAGCTTCTATTTACTGTGGAACTACCAGAAGAGAATATTGTTATTTAATTATAATTTTTCATTGAATAATACTTGAAAATTAACATTGGAACTACCAAAGTGGTCAAAAATAACCAATCCGTAATTTTTCATAGAATCTTTATAAATTTTACTGTGGCACATTTCCAGAGATTTTCCATAATTTTCTATAATAAATATAGATAAATATTTGTTTCTTCTGTATTGTGTAATTTTTTGAAATTGCTAATATTTTTATTTCTTTGGTAGAAATAAGTGTAATTTAAATGTCGGTAGTTCTAATGTTACAACAAATTTTTTTCAAAGAAACATGAAAATAAATTTGTTTACGGTACCTTGTACTGTTTGGAGGACTTGTATGTGAGTATTTGAGGGTTGTCACGTTGAGTGTCATGGTTATCGACGAAAACTAAAGAATCGTTTGATGGCAAAAGATTCCATTGCTCCCCCCAGTTGACGAACCATTTCAATAGGTTGTTGCCTCGGAAGGAATTCGAAATTTCATAGGCGTATTTGAACTCGATCACCGGTGCCATTTTGTTGTACTCGTGTTTCGATATCTTCTCGTTGCCATAATCGATCACTTCTTGGTATATGTACGGCCCAGCATTGTTAGGGAAACCGTGTTGCGTGTTCAGGTTTTTCAGTCTCGAGTAAATGACGTTTAGGTCACTTGGCGACATGTGCTTGGCAGCATCGATTCTGGAAAAAAATAGACAGGATATTACAACTTGTGATGTAGAATTTTGCAAGATTACAATTTTTATAATAGGCAATAATCAGTCGCTGTAAAACTATTTGTATCAATTGTCAGATTCAGAATAGAATTAGAAGAATAGAGAATTATAAAATTTGCATTCTACCATGCGACTTAATTTGCAATTTCTGCTTATACAAAATTTTTACAACACATAATTATCAAATTAAATGATTAAAATTCGAATACTTTGGAAAGATTGTATCCCTAAAGTGTCTATATTAATATCAAAATATTTTTAAATTCGTAATATTTGGAAAAATTGCAAATACCTGTAATTAAAGAAAAAATATATATTAAGAGCTTTATGTACATTTTAAAATATTTTTATTGCGAGATATAAAATGTACAAACCGGAAGCCAGCTACACCAGCGTCGATAGCTGCGTTCATGAAGTTCACGAGCTTCGATCTAACATATTCTTGGCTCTGATCCAAGTCGTGAAGACCACTCAGTTCACAGTTTCTTACGTTCACCGGATCATTGTAATTGTTGATTTCGCAAGGTTTGTGGAAATTTTGAGCAGTGTAAGGTACTTGGTAGTATTCGAGTTTATAGGTGTTAGCTCTCGAGTTTCCAGTACCACGTGCATCCTTCCAATTTCCAGACATGTGGTTCATGATAGCGTCGACGTAAATTCGTACGCCTGCTCTGTTGCACCTAGACACCATGTTGATAAATTCTTCTCGGGAGCCTGATCGTGTAATCCACAAGTAGGAAATTGGTTGATAACGTTCCCACCATGGTCTATTCCCGATCACGAGATTTTCTTGAATCGGCGATACCTGGACATGTTGCAACTTTTAGATACTGAGTCGATATAAAAAAAAAATAAACGAGGAAAAATTTGTACGAGAAAAGTGTTTATATAATTTAGAACAAATTTTTCGCTCGACAAAATAGATTTATCGTAGGTAGATGTAAGCTTGAATTTTTTTTTTTTTAAATCAGCATTAAGGCAAATAAAGACGAATACAAGAATTATTCTTTCTTCCGGATACTTTAGGATATTATTAGAAATTTTAAATCTGTCAAGTTGCCAATTTTATTTCAGACACGAAACTACGCGTTTAATTTTTTTTATATTTGATTTATAATTGGTCACATTTTAAGCATCTAAAATTATACTAGCAAGAAAATAACTTGGAATGATTCTTGCATATGCAAGATTCTATGCATCGAACAATATATTTTGCAAAATATAATCCGTTTCGTTTGGCAAAAAAAATATAAGTTATTTCAATTTCTTAAAAGTCGAATAAAATTTCTACCGTTTGTTTAATTTATCTTACAGAAACAAAATATTACAAATAACCTAAATCGTAATGAATTGTATTATTTTATACCTGAACTCCACCGAAGCCCATCGGTCCAAGGAATCGTTCGCATTCTTTCGCGACGTCGTTCCATTTCCATTCGAAGAGATGCACTATGCCATCGTGGCCAGGAAGAAAATGTGGGTCTTTGTGGGTAGCGTCGCTTGCTGCCAACGCGAGCAGAGTAAACACTGTAATCGTCAACATCGTGGTAGTTTGTTTCGCAAAACGATTGTGCTCACAATATATAAACGGTAGCCACTTACGTAATTGTTTTCTATCGCATCAAAGGTCAATTCTCCCTGCCACCAAACGCATTTTATCGATGCGACTCTCATCTATTTTTCACGCGATAAAATCGTGCATCATGCGAATCGCACTTGCTCCTTCGGTTCGTCTTATCGTTCGATCGTTGAAACAAAACAAAATAACAGCCAATCACTTTCAGTCACGTGATCGATGTCTTTTCCTCCATAGTGGAGAACCTACTGATTTGCACGGTCTTAGAATTTTTTCATTGGACAGACCTCTTTGACGCGCACTAATTGAAGATGTTATTTCTTTTTAATATCACTGTGATTTGGTTAATGAACGATTCGTGCGGAGCAAACAAGAAAATTACGAAACACGGTGTTTTTGTCCCCCTCCATGTTCCGTTCTTTATGTCAAAACGATAATTCAATCGTTTGAACTATAAATCTTTCTTCTTATGAAATACCGTTTCGTTTAGTCTAACAATTGTTATGGCAATATTGTCCGGTATGAAATAATTGTGTTTATTGAGCTTCGAATATTTACCACGAACGAGTATCTTGACTCATGACAGACGTGCATGAGAATCATAACAAGCGAAGAATAATTTATAGGAATATCCGACTTGTTGTTATCGACGATTAATCACGCATGTGCTCGGAGACTGTTAAAAATGTGTAGCTATTAAGCCTTGAAAATTAATTATTGTCGCAAAGGATAGAGATGCAATGTATTAGAAATATGAAACATATTTTTACTTCAAACCTATGTTTTTTTCTTTTAAAAGTTAATCGATTTATTCTATGATACAAATATAATTTAAAATCTTAAGAAATTGTTTTATAATCGATACAAAATATACTCCAAATATTATTATTCCAAATTGTAAATAAAATTATTAAAGTTACAATTTTTCAGTAAAAGTGAACTTATTGAAGGAAAGAATATAATTATATTGAAAGAACTGTCAAATACAATTATTATTGTAATCGTTAGATTAAATTTCCCGTGTTCACGTTGGGTAATTATAATTTATACAACGGATTAATGATAATTGGCACTGTCAAAGTCTGATACCTCTTGTCAAAGATATTTAATTTAAATAATTTAAATAATTACGAAGAATCGTTGATCGGTTCTCCTATTGAGACATCATTAATGATCAACAGAGATATTCTTTTTTCAATAGAAATGAATTTTTAATTAACCGGCATTCGTTACGTGACATTATAGGTAGGTATTACACAGTATTTCGCGAGGAGCAAGTATATCGACGTCTGATTTGTGAACCTAATAATCCTTACAACTTCTACCGCTTTTACTATTATATTACGTCGATGAATATAGTTGATTACGCTATTTACATTTGTAAGAACATTTATATTGTCACTAAGAGCGGGCTATTTTAACAGTATCTCTTCGTTTGGAACATCGACAGCCTTAAGTACGTCGAATCACTTCTTAAAGAATTTTTAAGGAGTTCATTATTTTATGGGAATATTTATGGAATAAAATTCCATAATTTACTCATACTCCTACAACCTATTTAAAAATTCTCTCTCGGCAACCAATTAAAAAAATTCCACTCACACCTTCACTCACTCCGATCCTTCCAAACCTACGCAAACCCATACAAATTTTTAAAAAATCCTAAAAAAATCCCAGTTTCAAAATTCCTGCAAATGTTTTCGCAATTCTTTTCTAAATCATCGTCGATCTGGCAATGCCTAGTTACCGTATCCGTTACATAATTTTAAGCCCACAAAAATATCCCGTTACAGGGGATTGAACTCTTCGTAAAATCGCAATCGATGCTCGATCATCTCGAGCGATTTTCGAATGATCGAAGAAAGGAAACGAGCAACCCGGCCGGTCGGTTGGCCATAATTACGAGCGATCGTTAATCGACCTTCGGTTCAGCGGAGGATCCAGCCAGCAATGAGCAGCAACAGGCAGCAACGGTTGCTGTTATCAATGGCCGGTCGCGTATATCGCAGCGAAGCTTGTAAAGTAGCAGGCCGCGAGCGTACGATTTCGCTGCGGGTTACAATTACGAGCGAGGCGCGTAATTAAAAGCTGATGTCCCTCATTTATTAATGTTACCAGACGAGTCCGGCCGTGCTGTCGATGCACGGCCGCGCGGTTCGCTCGTTTTAATGCCAAACGTCATCAGTCTTCGACTACCGTCCTTCGTCTTCTCGCTTTCTTCCTTTCTTCGTTTTTTTTTCCTGTTACTCGTCTGCTATCCCTTTCTTTGGATTTTATGTCTCGTTTGCATAGCTCCACGCTGGAATACGCTACGGTTATCGATAAACCTGATAATCGTTGCTCGCGCCGATGACTCAATCAATTTTATGCCTTTCCAGATAATTAAATTGAGCGAGCCAGGTGTGTATCCTGAATTCCGAATCATCTTGGATAGGTCAACTCTCCTGTTCTCGCTTATATTATATATTTGTGTCCTTTAAAAAATTTTTTCTTCTTTAATTTTATGATATCGTAGACTTGCAAATCGTATTTGTGTCCCTTAAAAAATTCTTCCTCTTTTTTTAATTTTATGATACCGTAGACTTGCAAATCGTATTTGTGTCCCTTAAAAAATTCTTTCTTTTTTTTAATTTTATGATAATCGTAGACTTGCAGATCATATGAACCTGAGAAGAATAGCAGGGTTAATATTATACAATGGTTATAAAATTTGTGTCGTTAGTATGTTCTGTGAACGTTTTTCTGAGCACGATTTATAATTTAAGAATTCCAGTAGATCAGTAAAATGATTTTGATTCCGTGAATTCAATTGACAGCATCCATTTATATTTGTTAAGTCGTACTTTACTTATTTGTTACTCTACTATTGGATTTTATTATTGCACCATTGTTTCAGTATCAAATTCTTTGCAGCAATTAATTTTAATCGATTTAGATAAAGAGCGAGAAGCAAAGTGGAAAATTTACGGTTGTGAAAAATAATAAAAATGTGTCATTATATAATATTTTTTATTTGTTACGAAGCAAGATCTAGCTATTTTGATAAATTGTTTTCCTTCAAATTATGTGACTAAATAAAAGCAAATGTATGTTAATATTTATCGCAACTGATATCGATAATGCAGCACAACAATTATCAAATAAAATCAATGCGTACTATCTTCATTTTGTTTATCTGAAATCAATCGTTCTTTCAATAGTTGTTGTGCAACGAATACAGTCTTATTCCAGTCAAGCAATGACAATATATTATAATAATGATTTGCAACAAAAAATAATAATATAAAAAAATCATAAATTAAAAAATTGATTAGACACTCGTTATACGTATAACGATACAAATTCTTCGAGAAATAAATAATTATTTACCGAAGCATCAATTTGTAAAGGTGAAAATGAAATTGCATTTCAAAATAGAACGTTTCCGACTATTTTAGTCTATTTCTTAAGTGAAAACACATTTTATCTGGCCTAGATAAAAAAAATATAATACTTCAGGAAAATTAGACTGTACTCAACATGAGTTTATTAATATCTGATCGGCGTGCTGTTAAAGAAACGCTCGGTATCATATCGATAAGGTATTGTTCCTATAGAAAAAGATGAGATACTGTTTATTTGTTGCTTTACTTTTTACGATAACAATCTCACGATCGATCTTTGCAGCAAAACATGTATATCTTTTTTAAATCATCTATAAATTAACGTCCTCGAAAACCTTAATCTTGTTTACACGATTATCAGATAAGTGAAAAGAAGGAAGGAATATGTTTGCCAAGTGTGACAATCGATGACATAATTAGGAAAGATTTTTATAAAGTAGCTCATTTTTCATTTGAAAGTCTCGGAGGAAACAGCTTCATCAAATTTGCACACACCTTTCGGTAAATAAATTAAATATTCATTACCAGTTTGTCGTGCGATTATTTTTACACGCTGCTACTTTCAGAAAAATGGTTGTAAAATGGAAATATTGAATTTTATATATGACGTAATTTTTTACTAGTTTCTTAGAAGCGATATTTGCGGGTCTTAGCTTAAATTTCCAACTGAAATTTGCAAATCTGTACCAGGAGACTATAATATGATAAGAGGTGGCGCGCCGAGTAATTTAATTCGCGAATTGCCTGAATTTGACATAATTTTCCAAGAATTCCTTAGAAGTGACACTCACGAGTGCTAGGTTAAATTTTCGACTGAATTTTGCGAATTTGTATCAGGCGAATACGATACGATAGGAGGTGGCACGCGAAATAATTTATTCCGGGAGATCGTGAAATTTTTCGTACCTTTCCAGCAATATTTTTTTTTTAAACTGTACGATTCAAACAATTCGTCAGCTCTGCGATTGCTATTTTCGAACTGGTAAATTTATTTAATTTATAGAAAACATTCTATTATTTTTAATATATATATTTTTTTCATTTTTCACTTACTCTGCACACGCTGCAATAATAAATGTATGAAATTACACTGCAAATTAATTACGTGCGAGCGTACAATCAAATTTCTACATTCTGTAATTCGATAATATTTAAACAATACCATTTACCTGTCTATCATTACTGCATATCGATTATATTTCTGATATTTACAACTTAATTGCATATTTACCCGACAATCTATTATTACACTGCAACCATTACTCGTACAATGTTTTAGTTTTACTCTACTTCAATTGCAGTACCGCAGTATATCATAAATTCAGTTAGAAAATTGCTCGCATTTGTTTCATCCAGGAAATTACTGTTCTGGGCCACCATCGAGGAAACCTAGTTGTAACGGAAAGATACTAATGTTTCTTTATAGTACGCGGTAGCCTAGTGTGGTACATTATTAAACTGCTTCGCGTGGATCCGCTTCTAATGGTTTAGTCAAAGCTGTTCAGGTGATGATTATCATAGTTGGATTATTTAAACTGATCATTAACGTCGATACAAGGCTCAATGGCAGATGGCACGATCGATCGTCCAGATTCCGGTAAATTCTTGCGTCATAGTCATCAAGAGGTCGAAAATATAATTATTCCTTGTGCGCCTACCATCTGTCGCTGGTAACGAGCCTCGTTGAGACCTATCGACTATTATTGTTGATTAAAATTCTGAGCGATCAAGATAGCGAATATCCGTAAACGTTAATGAATTGTGAATAATTTATTAAATTAGGAGAATAATATACGCTGATTTGATAGAGAACTGTCTCGTTAACTAGAAATTTGTTTTTTGTTCGCTAGATTTAGTACTGTGAATTTATCTATCTAGAAATATAATTTAGACTTATCGTCTAGCATTTTCAACAATTGCTATAATTATTAAAGTAATCTATTTGAATATATTCAGCTTAAAATTTTGAAGGAAAAATATAATTTCTTAAATAGAAATATATATGTATCTTTTTTTTTCTTTTATTAATAATTATTAATATTATTCAGCTTTGCTAAATTGAGAAGCATAATTGTATTCAGTTCGATAGTCGTACGTGAAATAAGATAAAGGACAAGTGCAGAGCTATTTAAGAAGCTGTTGAATAATTATATTAGAGAAATTATAAATGGAAAAGAAAAATTTCAACGGATTTAATACGTCAAGATAGGAATAAAAATTTCTCGTTTAGTGGTTCCTTGACATCACGCTCTTCTCCCTTTATTTGAACTCATTTGGCTACAGAATATCACAACATGATAGAGATCGAACTTTAGATAGAATTGCATCGATCGTCGAGAAGCTGATCGATCGAATCGAAACAAATCGTGCATTAAAATTCATTTGAGAAAATTAGTCTTCTGTTACACGAAGAGAAATAAATTCTCAAGAATCTCAAGAAAATTTGCGCAATAAATAATTCGTAAAATTAAATCCGACAGAATCCAGTTCCAACTCTAATTTTCAAGAATCTCAGGCAAATTTGCCAATAAATAATTAATAAAATTAAATCCAGAAGAATCCAGTTCCATTAATTTAATTTAAACCTTTCTTACAATTAGAAAAAAAAAAATAATACATAATAATAAATAACTATGAAATCGACAGCAAAAAAAATTGTTTCAATTCGATCGTTTCAATTCCTCCAACAAAATCGATGTTAACACTGTAACGAGTAGTTAACGCCATTAGGCTGCTCAACGACATATCATTGTTTATTAATTTTTACGCACACCTTACGTACAAAACAGCAGAAGTAACGATGCGCACAGACAGACAACGATACACAGATTAAGTGGATTACACCACATTCATAAATATACTCTTGACACTTATGCAAACTGAGCTGCATACAACGTGACGATAATAAAATACAATTCACCGACAGTGACGGCTGCTATTTAGCTTCACGGTTTGTTGCTCGGTTCCGTTGTTCTCCTTTTCACGCGATTGCTATCAGCAATGTGCAATTTCTTCCACACCTGTTCGTGGTTGGAATACCACTGAGCTTCGAAAACTTTTTTTTTT
>SMSQ01021090.1:8494-52748 GCA_019453375.1 Ctenoplectra terminalis
ATGTAGGTTCGGCGGCCGCGTTTGTTGTCTGGCGACGGGTCCAGGCGGCCCGAACGACGTCATAGCGTCAAAAAGACGATACATTGTAGTCGTGCTGACGACTTTCGAGAAGCACGAATAATCGTTAGTTCTCGTCGAGACGTGGAGAAGTGCGTTTCGAAGGCGTCTTTATAATATCTCTGTTTTGTCTCTTATTTCTTCATTATTAAATATATTCACTTTTCAAAATACCAGGGGGTGTTGTGTCATTTGATGGTCCGCATGATCCTACATTCATGTTTGGACCAAAATCTTCATCGCGAGTCAGACTCGCTAAAGTACGGGAAGGGGTTAAAAGCTCAGCCCTCTCTCTTCAAACAAATTATCTGTAACAAATAAAAATGACAAACTTAAAACAAGTCAGTGTAAGGTGGAATCAGGATTCGAACGGTTTTTAAAAAAGAGTCTGTAGGCGTTTTTTATATGCGTTTTTAATAAGACGTGCGTTCGCTCTGAAGGCGGTTACAATAATGTCCTTTCCTTGGACTATCGAGGAGTCGTGAGGACGTTCCCGCCAGTATATCTGCCTGAGTTTATTGCCCTAGGTCCCAAGGAATTTCCCTTAAGTGGGGAAGTGCCTTGACAAAACGCACATGGCCTGCTTTAGCCGTTCGTCTACCGCGATTTCTCTAACATCAGTCTAAATAAAATACAATTATATCCCAACCCAATTTTAATTGCGTTGTAGACTCTCAATATCTACCTTGCGAACTCAAAATATCGAATAATCGCTAACAATGGAATCGACAAGAATAGCGAACACCAAAATTACTTAATTTATGTTCGCGATGTTCAACAGGTTATTAATTAGAAACGTAACAACGCAGATAACGTTATACGACGTATAATAAATATCGAAATTATGGCGGTAAAGTAAGGTTACATAAGGTTACGAACCTGGATCCAAAAAGTACTTCTTATACACACAGCACGACGTCTCAGAGGGAATGACGCCACGCGACCGAAGCTCGGCTGGTTGAGTGGGGATGATCGGGGCCTAGGAGTTGCGCGCGCAGGTTTGAGAAACTTTTCGCGGCAAATTTTTCCCGAACGCCGTCAAAATCTGAATGGACGCTTACAGAATATTTTAAATGTTTTAATTTTAGCTAGATGGAATATGTTTTTTTATTCATACGAATCGAAAGTAACAAGAATCGCTTTCGCTTGGAAATTAAAACATATTCAAATGTTTTCGACGATAGTTTGAAGTAAAATATATTATATCGTTAAATTGTGTTATTATGTATTTTATTGTTGGTAATATTTATTATTAGAATTGGTAAAATCGTTAAAATTTATTATTTCAATTATTTGTACGATCGTTGACAATAAATTATTCTACCATGACAAAAATTTTGTCGAAGACTGTTTCCTATCTGAATACTAAAATATAATAATTAGTTGTAGAAAATGTATAAATCATTCGGTCAAATGTATACCCAAGTTTAGACAAAATATTTGTAAAAATCGTAAATAGTTAACTATTGTGAGAAAAAAATATTTATAAAATTTGTACCTGAGATAGAATACATTCGAATTCCATAAATTGATTGTACGAAGTAAATAATTAATTACTATTCCTCCGCGGTTTTGTTACCTACAAAGCTGACAATGTTTAGATTGGAAAATATATCTATGCTTCTTTAATCGCTTACTTTCTTCGTCTAAAAGACGTCTACTACGATTCTGTGCTCCTGTTATCGTTAGAGAAACATAACAAGAGCCGAAAACCAAATTCACCGCTTTAAATCGTAGAGGGCGTAACGTATCGTCTGATTTTTTACACGATCGGTAATTCAGAACGTGCCGCACGAAGTCCCATAAGGTGATAAATCTATACCTCATCTGGCCCTGTATCTCATCTTTCCCTTTACGTGTAATTTCACACTTATATTTCATTTTAATTCCCATCTCTGTCAATACTCCGCTTTTATTCCGTTCCAGATCGATAATACGGGGAGTGACACGTAAATGGTAACAAAATTCGCATTTCCCAAAACCGTGTGACAAAAAGATACATTAAATAATAGCTTTATTTAGTCAACTCGTTCCTGTTTCTACATTTTATCGGTCAACGTAACTATACATTTTTCCATATAAAAAAATTTATAAATCTCCATTCCATTGATTTCGAACGAAAATATTTAAATATTTCATCACAGACGAGGTATTTTATAATATAAAATACCTCGTCTGTGATTTCATTAAGTACATACACTGTTTAAAATTCATTATATTCAACCGAATATATATTATTTATTTCACTGAGAAACATTCGATTATAGTTTTGTATTTTAAAGTCTATATTTCCTTCTTCCCTGAATGGGTGTACAAAATTAATATTCGTCTCGTAAGATAACACAGTTTAATAACGCGTAACNTCTCATCTTTCCCTTTACGTGTAATTTCACACTTATATTTCATTTTAATTCCCATCTCTGTCAATACTCCGCTTTTATTCCGTTCCAGATCGATAATACGGGGAGTGACACGTAAATGGTAACAAAATTCGCATTTCCCAAAACCGTGTGACAAAAAGATACATTAAATAATAGCTTTATTTAGTCAACTCGTTCCTGTTTCTACATTTTATCGGTCAACGTAACTATACATTTTTCCATATAAAAAAATTTATAAATCTCCATTCCATTGATTTCGAACGAAAATATTTAAATATTTCATCACAGACGAGGTATTTTATAATATAAAATACCTCGTCTGTGATTTCATTAAGTACATACACTGTTTAAAATTCATTATATTCAACCGAATATATATTATTTATTTCACTGAGAAACATTCGATTATAGTTTTGTATTTTAAAGTCTATATTTCCTTCTTCCCTGAATGGATGTAGAAAATTAATATTCGTCTCGTAAGATAACACAGTTTAATAACGCGTAACAAAAATTATTTTTCTACAAAACAAATTTGTTATTTTCCGAAACTGCATACATTACGAATTACCGCGCGACCTAAATACAATTAATCCCATATCGTAGAATGCATTGTTAAAGTAAATATTCTAGAACACGTCTTGAAACGACATAATCGACCGATTGTACGTGGATGCTAGCGCTGCTAGCCCGAGTAACAAGCTCGTCCACAAAATGTTTATTATCGACAATGCGAAACAGACTGTAGTGGCGGAATGAAAATGGCTAATTGTCAGGTTCGTTGGTGCAGCAGGTGAGCGATCAATTATCGTTAATATCGGAACATTAGTCGCTTCGAGATGAACGGTGCGCAGTTTGCGGCGATCCGAACGGCCGAAATCAGTGAAAATTGTGTCGATTTTAGTGTTGTCGAGCGAGTTAATGGATTATCTGAAGAGGTGCGCGATCGAGATTACTGCTGAAAGGCTTGTTGGCTCCTTTTTTTCTACAGTGATAACAAGTTTTCAGTTCGTTAGAAATGAGCTAGCCGGCGATCGTTACTCGTCTGTGCCAACTCTTGTACGAGGATCGATAACCTCGCGGTTGACAGGGGAAAAAAGGAACGGATGCGACGCGGTCTCGAAAGATTGAGACACATCAGCAAAACGTAGATTAATTTATTACGTCCATTCAGAAAACATACGTCCACCCGTTGTTTCTCCCGTATCAGTAACCGCGCGGAAAAAAGTGATGCATGAAAAGTCTCGATATTACGAGGCACGTGTTTGTATTGGAGTAAGAGCTACTGTGTATGTATGTGTGCCAGGTGCACTGTTGCATCCCTCTGATGAGCGCCATGCACCGTTTAGACCATAGCCGTAATGTCATCCCGAAGGCTACTTCTTAGTAATTCACAAAGGGTTCACTCTTCCGTGAAGTACAGCGCATGGATACTTTCCAGGCAATACCTAGCACGTACCTTGCTAGAGAAGTATTTGTGGTAGATCCTCGGTGAATCAAGAGTATGGCTTCTGGTGCGTCTTCCTTGGATAGTGCTGGAAGTAGTGGTGAGTATAGTTTTTAGTTTTCTATGTTTATCTTGCCTGTTAATATACGTTTGCATTGGTCGTACGCTCCTGTATGTACCGATATAAATGGGAGAGTTTGACCTAGTAATTTTGATGATACTAAAAAATTATGTATTTTAATTATGAATGTTCGAAGCAGAGGAAATATGATGTAAACAGCAGTATTTGATCCGTGTCGGAGAATTATAACGTGTATATCCTTATATAAATGTTGCGATCGCGTTATATTTAGAATATTTTATGTTATAAAAGTTCTTTCTCGGAAAGTAGCTTTAAATTCTTTCTTAGACAGAAGAATCGCATAATGCGTAAATTAAATAAATCGTGTTATAGTTTCATGTCTAATTAAAGCGTTGTAGGTGATACTTAAAGAGTGTAATATAATTTCACTTTACAAAAAACAGTGAATCATGATGCTTACATGCGTGACATAGAGTTTCTTTCCTAGTGAAAGCTGGCTAGACTTCTGATTATATTGTTCTACCAATTGTAACAACACAGTGCGTGCAGTATAAATACAATCATTTCTCTTTTATGTTTGCGGAGAAACAAATATTGTTCTTATAATTTGTTACATTTTTGTTTATTGTCTTTTTCCAGATGGAGCACTCAATATGGGTAAGAATAATATGTAAGAAAAATACAAATTTATGTCGGTCAAATTGTATTGTGTATTGAATCATTTTGTTTTTTTGCAACAAAATTTTATTTACAGTAGTTTATCGAGTTGATTATTATTTTATTGTATATTCTATTAAAATGTTTAATTAGCACCATAAAATATACGAATCAATTTTTAACACACATTTAATATAATTATTTTCAATTTAATGCACACAATGTTGCACTAGTGTTATTTTTTCACGTAGAAGTGCATCTTTTACATTTAATTGCATTATATACATTATTTTGCAATTTATATTATTGGATATAACTTGCGTGTACGGCATGCAGAAAGAGATAGCGGAGGCTATGGCAGTGTTGGCAGTCCTGTTGGTGGTCCTGAATGTCGTAGTGATTATGATGGTTTGCAAGCTCAGTGTGATCAAGCCATGCATCAGCTTCAGCTACTTAGGCATAAGCACTCCGATACTATAAGACGGTTTGTCCTGGTTTTGTTTATTGTGGTACTGCTTAATTGTTCGTGTTACTGTGTTTGATGTTTTGGACAAAGCAAATACGATTTAAACATATATGCATCTATTTAACAAAGTATTTTAAAATGCAGGTGTGAACATACTATGAAGGAATTGGAATACTATAGAGGACAACATATAGCAGTCATGAATCAGTTGGAGGCAACATCACAAGAAAGCTCTGCGTTGCGGGGCAAATATGGAGATCTAGTAAATGACAAGCAACGCCTCGACCGAGAAGTCCAGGCGTTGCAGAAGGAAGTGTCCGAATTACGGTGTCAGAATCAAGAAGTTCTTGTTTCTGATGCTAGTAATAGTGACACTATGAATCAGCATTATTTATCTGCGCTTCGAAAATACGAAGCCGTTAAAGACGAATATGATGCCCTTAGGAAACGATATGATGATTTAATATCGTCGCATTCGTCGGCTGTTAATAAGGTAAGTGTAGAATATTAATTCATGTACTTCTTCTTTTTAAATAAAATGAATTGCATTAAATATGTATACGTATACAAAGTGTTAATAATAATGTGGAATGTTTTTACAGGATCGGTTCTACGTGTTAAAATAACGAAAAGAGTTCATGTTCACATACGCCTGATAATTTTTCGTCTTTTTAGGTATAAGCAATTTTTGAACAACGACGCTGTACGCATTTATATAATTGTAACTTGCGTGTGATTAAATTTTATATCAACCTTTGTTTCGAATTGTATTCGGTATTTTATTCTGATTAAGGTACCAATATTATGTGAATAGAAATTTAAAATTTATATAAAAGCTAAGCACATGGCAAAGTAAAGAAAATGAACATAAGTTAAATGTCAACGACCTCCTATTGACCCGATGGTCTTCGTCGTTTTACATATTTTCACGAATATAAAACACGATAAAAACTAAAAAAAACTATACAGTATTGGGTGTATGTGTGTACGAACATTTTTCATTATTTTAATATGTAAAATCAGTCCTATAAAAATGTTTCATATTTTTATTAACACTACGTATGTATATACATACGTGTAAAACAGATATATCAGTTTAAATCCTTTCACAATTTCGTAAACTTCACATGTATGGTTAAATATAGTTGGAATTGTCTCAAGAAGAAGCTGCCAGATTAAAAAAACAATATGACGACGTCGTTCAAGAGCGTAATAGTGCAGTTCGTGAGCGTAATGGTTTAAAACAACAGTGCACTGCTGCAATTAGGCAATGGGACATTGCGTTAAGAGAAAGAAATGAATATCGCGAAGCCCTAGCTAAAGTACAGCAACAACATGAAGAAGCAGTGAAGGAAATTAATCATGCAATGGTGCTACGCATGAAGGCTAGTAAGGATATGAAACGATTGACAGAGGAAAGAAATGCTGCATTACAAGAGTATAGTTTAATTATGGGCGAGCGAGATACAGTGCATAAGGAGATGGAGAAGCTTGGCGATGATATCACTCAAGCGTACGCAAAAATCACACATTTAGAAAATCAGAATAAGCAATTAATGGAAGAGGTAAATCTATTAATGTTAGTTATACATTTTTATACAATTGGTTCGATAACAATTCTATTTAAATCTAACGTGTATTTTTTTTACATATTTATTCTTAATTCGTTGAAATGTGTCGTAAAAAATGTCATCGGTACAATTACAATGCGATTAGAAATAATTAAGAACTATAATTTATTCGTTATTATTTTCTTCTGATAGATTTTATATTGGCTTTAGTTATTTATATACCGTACATTACTTGCTACTACGTGTACTATTTTTAAATTAACGTTCTGTGTTTTAATATCTGCTTTCCTTATTTTTAGAAAAAAGCTTTATCCTATCAAATTGAAACTTTAAGAAGAGAAATTTCATCCGCTTTGCAAGATCGGGACGAAGCTTTAAAACAGTGTAACGAGTTGCGTCAAAAGTTTGGTGATTATTCCGAAGGTTCAAATAGAGATTACAAAAATCGTATGGAATTGCACTCCTACAATCGCGAACGGGATAATTCGAACAAAGAAGCCGAAAGAGAAAATAACACAGCAGATTATACTAAACGGGATAAGGAACGTATGGACAATTTGGATCAAGCAAACCTGGAATTGGATAAACTTAGAAAATCTGTGGATAAATTGCAAGCAGAACTTGAAGAAGCTCTTCAAGAGGCAGAAGTATCGAAACGAAGAAGAGATTGGGCTTTCAGTGAAAGAGATAAAATAGTTTTAGAAAGAGAAAGTATTAGAACTCTTTGTGATAGATTAAGGAAAGAACGTGATCGTGCGGTTTCAGAATTAGCGGGTGCTTTACGTGATTCTGATGATATTAAAAAGCAACGAAACGAAGCGTCTAAAGAATTAAAGGATCTCAAGGAAAAAATAGAATCAGGTGATCACGCGTTAAGGGCAAGTCAGTTTGCACAAAGTTTAACGCATGCACATGATTCGGCGATCGATACCGATGTTAGTGATTGGGAAATTCTTACCGTTCATTTGGATCTTAGTCGACTGTGTTTGGATTCCGATCGCGACTTGGGACTGACACTAGTTGGAGGCCGTGACAATCCATATTACCCAAACGATACAGGAATTTACGTTGCTCAAATAACATCAGGAAGTACTATCGATGGCAAATTAAGAGTGAACGATTGTATTATGCGAGTAAACAACGTAGATTGTACATCCGTTTCTACGCGTGTAATCATGGAAACATTACGTTCCTGTTCTGTGGGATCAGCTACATTAACGATAAGAAGACGTCGTTTGACTAGAAGATCGTTAAGGACAACCCAGTTGCCTGTTGGTACAGTTCCTCATGGTATTTCTTTAGAACTTGGAGTATATATTTCGAAGATTTCACCTGGCAGTTTAGCTGCTAAAGATGGCAACCTCGCTGTTGGAGATAGAGTTTTGAATGTATGTTCAATACATGTGTTTTATACTGATTTTACTTAGTTGTTTCTTGTGAATATTAATTTAATGCTTTTCTTCTATAGATTAATAGTAAAGCAATGGAAGGCATTAATTCCAGTCACGAAGCGATGGCAATTTTGAACGACACGAGCACGGATGTATTAACTATTACAACCTTGAAGGGCATACCATTGCCTTCGGCGACTAGTTCTGAAACTATGACCATCGATGGTAGCTTCAGCACTGAAAAACAAAAAATGGTGAATAGTTGTTCGCAAACAGAACAAGAAAGAATGCTGTTGAAAATTCCATCGGACGATTATGAAAGGAGACACGTTGCATCGAACTTTGGCGACAGAAGTGTTTACAAAGTTTCGAAATCGGTTAGCGGCGAAAAACCAAGTGGGATTAGCAATGCTTGGGACAATTTACGGGAGAAGATCGATATAGTACGGGGACGTAAACACAGCAAGGATCGAGAGGAGAAGAAGAAACGACATCGTAACTCGAGTCCGAATACTTTCGAGCAAGAACAGGATGCCATAGCGGAACTAGATTCAGTAATAGAGAGCTATCACAAGAAAGCAAATAATGGAGTATTGAAACGAAGTAAGCGGCGCGGAACCGAAAAAGTTGAGAAAAATGGAGGTACGTGGCCGAAAGCCAGAGGTGGGCCTCTAATCCAAAATGGCACTGGTACTATTTTACATTCACGTAAGACAAAAGAAAGGCTGCCCTTAAGTGTACTCCTTAATCAACCGCCAAAGTATGAAAGTTATAATTATAATCGTATTTCTAACCCTATTCCCTTAACTAATTTTTCCAATGTAAACAATCGGCATACGGTTTATAAACCTGTAGAAAAACCATTACAAAATTTCCTTAAAACTGGACCGTTATTTAGTCAAAAATCCTTTACTCCAGTGGTGCAGTTCAAAGATATACCGATAGATAAGAAACCGGCAACCGAATTCGAGAACACGGAAAATAGACTCAGTTCTACGCTGACACCGTCCGAAACTAGTATCGACTTTTCCGTGAAGTCGGGTAATACGGGAAAAGACGTAGAATATTTCTCGAAGAAGAGAGCGCAAAAGTATACCCCTAGCAACGAGAGCCAAGTAGACACGCTACAGCATAATAGAGCGCAATCTCAGCTTTATTCCGGTGCCGGATCATCAACTTCGTCGACTAGCGGGCCGAGACAGCAGTTGACTGGTAATTTTTCATTTCCTCCCTATACGCATTCGCATCCGCATTCCCATCAACAAAATTCTTTACCCTCGAGATACCCTTCCCCGCCCTCTTTGCCGTCTGCACAATCCGGGGAGTCGATAGGACTTCCCGATGCACGATCTTATTGTTTCGAACCTTCGTATAGCCCCGGCCCGCAAACAGGATTCGGGCATTTGCACACACCCTCCGTAGATTTGCATTATCACAAATCGCGCGCCCCACCGATTGTCACTACATACGACGTACCAGCATACACGCATGGCTACGAAGGTGGAACATTTCCAAGAAAGAAGGAAAATCAACGTTTTCGAATACCATCAAATCCTAGCGTGACTTCGAAAAGCAGCGTGGGTAAATTGTCCACTGGCAGTATAGAAAGAACTTCGGAAAGAGGAAGCCCGATGCCAACATTCCACGTGGAAGTACTTAGCCCTGGTACCGGCGGTGGAAGTAGCTCCGGTGGAACTGTTAGAGGAAGTAGCAGTAATAAACGGTCCAGCATGCCAGATTATTGTTACTCTCAACCTAGGCCAGCACCTGGTGAACTTCGCAGAGTTCATATAGACAAGTCGGTCGAGCCTTTAGGTATCCAGATTTCTTGCTTAGAGAGCGGCGGTGTATTCGTTTCCACTGTTAGTGAACACAGTTTAGCGTCTCAAGTCGGTCTTCAAATCGGCGATCAGTTGCTCGAAGTCTGCGGTATCAACATGAGGAGCGCTACTTATCAACTTGCTGCTAATGTGTTGCGTCAGTGCGGTAATTCCATTACGATGCTGGTGCAGTACAGTCCAGACAGTGAGTACAGTGTTTTTTGTTAGAACGAGTAGAATATCCCTATCACAAGCTGCACTTTAAACAAATCTTCTTGCACCTTTCTTGTTAAATGTGATCATTATTTATCATTATTGCATGGCTCCCTGTTTCAATGCGATATCGTATTTATATGTAACTTGTTTTTCGTTAGAATACAACGAGTTAGAGGAAGGGTCTGTTTCCTCGAGTTCATCGGAGGCTGGTGGTGCCGAAGGAGGTAGTCGTAGCGGGTCACCGACTCCGTGTAATAGTCCCGAAGCTCCTAGAAAAACAACAATCGAGCCATTGGAAAGCTCGGAACCTGAACGTGACGCTTCTAGTAGTTTAAGTACAGCACGTGATACTTCTAATACTTTGACTATTATGCGCGAAACTTCAAATACCTTGGAACCGCCTCGTACAATTCGAGAAAGGGATATCAGAAATTCTGCTTCGTTAGAAGTACGGGGCACGCAAGAGAGAGAACGAGAAATCAGAGCGTCGGCATCTTTGGATATTAACATCAGGAAACCGGAACTTCGTAGTTCAGCTACATTAGATAACATGCGTAATTCTGCAACGCTTGATACATTACGTGGCACAGCTAATACGCTTACACGTGTACAGCTTAATCAAGCGGCGACCACGTTACAACGACAAAACGCTACTGTAAGAAGTCCCACGCAAGAAGAGCAAAATCGTAAAAGTCCACCACCGAGCGAACCGAGGTATCTTTTTATTGAAACAAGGAAGTGCTCGAATCTGGGTATTTCGCTTGTAGGTGGTAATGGTGTAGGAATATTCGTGCATTCGGTACAGCCAGGTTGTCTCGCGGAAGAGGCAGGGTTACGTACCGGTGACCGTATTCTGGAATACAATGGCGTAGATCTCAGACAAGCAACCGCAGAACAAGCTGCTTTGGAATTGGCTAGACCAGCGGATAAAGTAACATTGATCGCTCAATACGTACCTGAAAGGTATAACGAAGTAAAAGATAAACCTGGAGACAGCTTTTATGTAAAAGCAATGTTCGATCGAGTGGGCGAAGTTGGTGATAGCCTACAGCTTAGATTTAATAAGGACGATATTTTATACGTCGATAATACAATGTTCAATGGTACTCCGGGTCATTGGAGAGCTTGGTTAGTTGATCAAGCTGGAAGAAGACAAACGTGTGGTATAATTCCAAGCAAGTTCAAGTAAGTTTAATATCTGATAATAAGAAATAAAAGTTTAAAGAGTCGCTTAGAATTGTACATATATTTTTACGTTTACGTGTATTCGTAATATTTATCAGGGTTGAAGAAGAATTGCTTTTGCGACGTTCGTTAGGCGATTTAGAAACAGACACTACAAGAAGAGGTAGCACAAGTGCGAGAAGAAGCTTTTTCCGTCGAAAGAAACATCAACGTTCTTCCAGCAGGGACAGTAAAGAGTTATCGCATCTTACGGGAGTAAATTTGGGTTGGTATAGCGATAGTGGAACACTGAACGAGGAAACTCTTCCAGCAAGCTACCAACGCGTTGAAAGATTGGATTGTAAGTGTGTGTAATATCAAATATTTATAAATAATTATCTAATATATAATCATTAATTGTCATTTATTCCATTTATAATATTTAATTCTTGTCGATAATGTTATTTTTATACAGATCCAGCTTTAAGACCGGTGTTGATTATTGGACCGTTAAGCGAATGCGTAGTGACGAAACTGTTACAAGAATTTCCAAGGCAGTTCACTAGATGTCTTGCAGAAGCTATGCATTGTTCTCAAGCAACGCTCGAACAAGGTTTACGTGACTCGCTTTATGTAGACTACAGAAAAAAAGGAAGCTATTTCGAGTGTACTACAGTACAAGCTGTGAAGGACATCTGTGAGAAGGTATTTTTTTTATCCAATGCGTATACAATATTGATAACGCTATTTATAGTAAGCGTATAAACATACTAGGTTAAACACCTAATATTAGATCATATATAATTTATATAATTCTTTGGATTTATTTTTATTTCCTTGTTACGTTTCATCAAAACTTTATTGAAATATTTTATTTATAGAATACTCATTGCATTTTGGATGTATCAATTGCGTCGATCGAGCGACTTCATCGACATCAGATCTATCCTATAGTTTTGTTGATTAAATTTAAAAGTACTAAACAAATTAAGGAAGTAAAGGATTCCAGATATCCAAGCGATAAAGTTAGTGCCAAGGCTGCCAAGGAAATGTACGAACAAGCATTAAAATTGGAAGCCGAATATAGGCATTATATTTCTGGTGAGAATATTTATTGAATAAAAATTTTTATCCAGTACGATTTTTCTTTTTCATATCTTAGTTTCTGTTAGTTTTATTATTATTAATATTATTTCGTTACGTTTCAGCTGTAATTCCAGCTGGTGTGAATGTAGCGTATATATGTACGCAAGTAAAAGCCGCAGTAGATGACGAGCAAAGCAAAGCGCTGTGGGTTCCTAGAGGGCCTCCCTGACATTTAAGGGGGGGTCCCCACAAACCACAGTGGAAATCAATCTAAATTCCACCAGGGGGCCCTTACGCCGTACGATTGTACAAAATTGTTACAAGTTTGTTTATTTATGGTCTCTTATTTGTCTTGACAGTATTCAAGAATTTCAGTTTTTTCTTTATAGTTTCATTATTACAATTAATTTCAATTATTTTCACGTACTTTGGTTGTGATACAATTATGCAATGTTTGAGATGCTTTTTTTTTTTCTTTTTTTTATATATATATATATATATCTTTTTGTTACGTTGAGGTTTGATACAAATTAAACATTTTATTTTGATAAACTTTATCATAATGTTTTATGTATTTAATTATTTTAGCAAATACTTGAAGTTATTTGAACAACATTAAATCACGAACTATTCATATCATCTCCTATAAAATATCGCTAAACATACAAGACTTTGCATAAAAAATTTTGATATTTAAATATATCGTACAGATATCATTCACGTTATACCTTTCATATCAATTCTATATTATATTTTGCGCTTTCTCGTATGAGAACAACAAACCGAATTACATTTCAGTATTTCAGTTTTATGAAAGAAATTCAGCATGATGTAGTTGGAATGTTTTGAAATCTTTCCCTTAAGTCAACGAACATGTGTGGAAATTATTACTCGTATTACAAAATATTAAACATTTTGCTGGTTTGTTACTTTGCTTCGAACCTCGATCGATCGTAATTTCTCAGCAGGGATAGCAACAATGCGAAAACTTTTTCTAATACAATTGGTGCGAGACCATAAATGAATCGATGTAGCAAATGAAATTATTCATCGTACCGTGGCCCATAAAACAATTGGTGGATGAATTTAAAGTTGATTAGTTAGCTAATAAGTTTCTGCCAATCGTATTTTGGCTGGTGTTATTAACCCCTCAGATCATTTCGTTGTACAGAATAATTTCGCGTGATTAGTATTATTGTACAGAGGATGTAATATTATAAATTAAAAAAAAAAAAGGTTACTTATTTGTATATAATTTACTTACAGAACTTATGGATTATATGCTTATTAATTTTTAGTTTAGACAAATCCTTTAGGTTTAAGTGATACTTTAGTCATATTGTTTTATAAAACTGTTTATAATCCATTTGTTGAAGTTAAGCGGTAGTCGGTTTGAGGGGTTAACATTGTAATGTTCTAGATCGAGGAATTGAAAAATGTAAAGAAAAAAAAGAAATACGGAATTGATGAACAATTTTGCCATTCTCGAATTTGTAAATATCTAAAACGATAACAAGCAGTAGATATCAGTGACAGACTAACTAACTCGATATAAAACGCTCGTAACAAAATGATATGTAATGATGTGCGTACTGCTTTTTTACTTCTGTAGTTCGAATTACTTTACGAATTTATATCATAATGATGTTTTCTAATCAAGTTTAAGGCGCTTTGTAAGGTGCAGTTAGTATATTTTCAAAAACATTTAAAATGCGAATACGTACCGTAACGTGTCTACATTCAGAACCCGGTAAATATTTTTCGTTACATTTCAAATGTAAGAATAACAAATTTTTTAAGCAATCTTTATTGTTATACGGTTGAAAATTATATTTAAATTGTTTGATTCTTAATTCTAATAACATTTTTATAACTTTTTATATTGTTTATAGTATCTGGATGTAGATACAAGTTCGTAAATATTATCAGAGAAAATAATGGGTACATTAAATGTACAAAGAAAACAGGTGACGTAAAAATCTATTGATGATGCTTCGATACTTAAATATACAATCTTCTTTTTTCATTCGAAACGAAGCCTTTCTGATTTGAGAAGAAGCTTATCTTTTTTAACGGTATTAACGAATATCGAATATCAAATTGAGGAAACAATTGTATTTTACTGTTCAGAATTAAGAAACTAAGATAGTTCACGTAAACTTTCGTAAATATTACAGATATAAGATAATTGTCCAGATTTGTACGTGGAGAAAGCGTCGACTAAGAATGAAAGACAAAAAAAAAAAAAAAAACAGAAATTTAGTTTTCTAATGAGACAATATTTAGGCGTAAGTTATCAAAGTGAGACCAAAAATTAAAGGAATACTATGCTAATTCATAAGGATTACGATTAAATTTATTCGCATCGGTAGCGTCGGTGTGTTTAATGCGAAGATGTAGATGTATACTTTCTGATGCGTTGCGAAATCATCGGTACGAATTTCGCGATAAGAAAGGCTCGAAAAGAAAGAGAACAAAAGTGAAAATATGCGAATTACAAGAAAAATGCCGAACACACTTGGCAGCTTATATTAACAAGGAATTGTGTTTTGATCCCAGGGTAGATAGTCTTTAAAACGCGATTGCGGACAATCTAGAAATTAAAATTAGGAATTTACTAGTGAACTAATATAACGAAATATTTTTCAGGAATGGATATTTAATTCTTATTCTTTTAATAAGTAGGAAAAATACGATAATATATATGTGTGTACATATATATATTGTATATGTATATATTGTATATATTTGTACACATATACGAATCTTGGACGTTATACATGTGTGGGGTGAAGTATGTAAATTGTTATTCAAATCGGCAGCCTTAACTATATTTTATATGACAATATTATAAATTTATGACACTTATGACAGTTATGTCACATTTTTTATAGCAATTCTATTTTTACTAAATTGTTTTTTTCTTTTTTTTCTTTTTAATTGCATCGTTATAAGTATAAAACATAGAAGATGAACGCGAAATTATTTTCAGCAAAAAATGGCAATAAAATTCTTTTCAATATTCGTTTAACGTAATAAAACGCAACTAAAATACTTAATTCTAAATAGTAACGAGAAAAAAAAAAAAAAAAAATTAATGTACATATATTTTCTTTAGTATATAGTATTTAAAAAAAGATGTGATCGAAAAATAACAGCACAAAGTGCGGTATATTATAAAAGTGACACGTACTGTTATTTAATTTGTATCGAGAATAAAATTACAATGGATATTAGCGTTACGAGGAAAAAAAAAAAAACAAAAAGAAAAAAAAAGTATTCAAGTCTTAAATCCTTAAGTAAGTGACGTACTTCTTAAACTGAATGTAATGTAATTATAGATGAAATTATAATTTCATAAATTTTACTATTTACAAAGAAAGAGATCGCGAATATTCTGTATCGAGCAATCTTTTAGATTGGCAACAAACAATAAAACTCTCACCTTACATAAGAACGTTGTATAACGCGTAAGATTCATTTGTGGAAAATTGAAACGCGTATCCCTTTATTGTTTTCTCCCTCAATGTTAACATTTTTATAAATATTTTTTATCGCAAAAAGAGTCGAACGTAACTTCTGCGAGATGCGAATGGAAAAATTAAGATAGGTCGAGGGCGAAGCGAAACGCCGAAAGGGAAGGTAGGAAAACTGTATCTGAAAGAGGGGGGGGGGGGAGTGGAGAGAGAGCAAGGGGGAGAAAAGATTAACATCATATTTCGATTATTCTCAATCACAGCACTGTGATACGTATAATATTATTGCTTCGATGACATATCAATTTCACAATCCTACATTATTATTACACATATACATACATAGTACGAAACTCATATTTTGGGCAATACTTACATATACATAAATGTCATACATATATATATATATATATATATCTTTTTTTCTTTTTTTTTTCTTTTCTTTTTTCTTTTCTTCTTTCCAATGTAATTTCGAGTGTATAGAACTAGAATGGAATATTTTGTTCCTTTCGTTTATTTTTACAAAATCAAATTAATTAAATACAGTTATATAATATCTTTTCACCGATCTGAATTATTTATTGTTGAATTAACTTATTCGAAATAAGGTGTCTGTTAATATTTATACTTACCGTTCATATATTAATTGTTCAGTTGTTTAACATTGATTTATTAACATTAATTGAGATTGCGCGACTAATGATAATCGATCATTGCGATTTTATAAGTTTTATTCACTTGAAATGTACGACGTAATTGACGCGTATACCAGGCGGTGCACTCGAAAACAATTAGGTGCACGATAATACAACAAGCATTAATTACTGACAATTATTGAAGCGTTTATGGTGATATATTATGTAGACGAGAAGCAGAGCCTGGCGATTGGGTTTGAAAAATACGCAATAGGGATCGATGGTATTCGATTACGTTGGCGATTTGTTCAAACAGTGATCGCGACTAGTCTTCAATAGTGTTCTATTTTCTATAATGAATTTTTCCTCGCAGTATGACTTGTATGCTCCCATCGAAATCATTGTATCCGACGTTATATTCGATATCTTTCCGTACTTTTCCTCTTCTATTTGTATCGGACCGTTTGTTTAAGTAACGCCGTTTAATGTACGTAACTGTGCATTGTTACTGCTGATAAGAGTTTAATCTGAACGTACTGAAGCACACTTTATATTTATTTTTCGTCGTATTATTTTGTTTCGAGTATTTTTAATTAAACTCTAAAGAAAAGGATATTTTTATGCAGGATTTAACCCTCTATGGCGCCGCGTGACTTAGAAGTTACAAACTGATGTATCTATATTTTAAAAAATTTATTTCATTCAGTCATCGCTGTACTATTAAATTTGATTACTGTATTACTTTAATGATACCGCGATACATCTATAGCAATTATTAGTTTAAGAATTTTTAAGTCAAAGCGAAAAATTGTAAACAATCGTTATTTTTTTTACTGATAAGCAGACAAAATTCGGGCTATAGAGGTTTAATATCAGAAAACTTAAACGTGAAATTATAGAGACGTTTATTTTGAATTTTTAAAGTAAATTACCATTAAAGTGGAAATTATTAGTTTATTATTAAGGTTCTGTCGCCTAAAAGCATCAGAATAGTATAGTTTATAAATTGAAGATTTCAAATCGAGATTACTTCGTTTTTCAATGAGCGTATAATTTTTAAGAATTTTTATTAAAAATTCTTAATCTAAGAATATTAGTTTAATATTATATTTATACGTATTTCTTACATTTACGATATTCCCTTATCAGCCAATGCAACGTTACAACGATTGAGAACACTTATGCGTATCTTCCAACTTCGATATCGGATGAATTAAAATTTTCATATTTGTACGGGTACATATACATTTTTTATGAATACGTATTTTGATTCTTGGCATGAAAATGAAAAAACAATTGCGGTTCTTTCGTTAAATTTCGAGCGACTTTTATGCCTGAACAACAGAAGTTTATTAATTAGACGTGCAAGGGTATTGTTATCCGTCTCTCCTCATCGGTATAACCGTTTCCGAATCAGAATATTACCTCATCATACTATAAAATCTTTTTTAAACTAAGGATAAATATAATATCTATTAATTCAAATGTGACAGTGAGAACGTACATAGGTAAATCAAATTTGAGTATTTTTCTGCGGAGAGCATCTACAATTATAATAATAATATCATACAATTTATTTAACTCTTTGATTGTTTGGATTGTTTTTTATAGATTCGTCCATACTCATAAATTTTCTAATTTTTCCATCGTTTGAAAATTTTGAATGAATGATTTTTTTCAAAACAAAAGGAGTGGAATAGTCATCAATCAGAGAGTTAAGAAAAATTAAAAGAAAAAGTACCTCTTATAATGTACTAGTTATGGTTGTTTACAAGCAAATTGTGTATTGATTGATTACAATAAGAATGATTAACATTAGAGTGCAGTAAATTTGAAACAGATGAAATTTTATGAAAGCTAGATCGCAAAGTGTGACTTATAGATTTTTTGATAACCACATTTCTATGTTTTTACATACACAGAGTGCATTATTCAAATGGAATTGCATAGTTGCTAAGAGCATATTATAAACCTAGACTGATTTATGAAACAATCAATCATTAACTCTTTGTCTGTCTTGTCAGAAATAGGACTTGAAACGTTTAACGGTTCGTTCGCTGATTCGAATAATTAAAAATAAAAGAAACTGTTGTGCTTCATAGGTTGTTGAGACTTCTGTTTACAATAAAAAATCAGAATACACGGTTGTATCGTTCATTTGTAAACGCATTCACTGCCAAGTGTTGATTCAGTTGTCTCGTCTTGAACAATTTGTTACTCTGTATTGCCGGTATACGGAGAAAGTTAAATATTTATTATGTAAGAGCAATACACGTGAAACCTATCAGGTGAAATAATAGGTGAATCGTTTGCATCATGGTGGGAAAATCGTTTTGCAAAAATTACTATTCATAAGATGGACCTTTGAGTTGAGAAGAAACTTAATTAATTGGAAAGTGATTTTTTTGTTAAATAATATTATATTAATATAATATTGATTTGATAATATCGAACGATATTGTTTGATAATATTATAGTAATGTAACATTATATTTTATAAATGTATTGTACATACATATGTAGCATATCTGTTCGTAATGTATTATGGATTGTATAAAGAGAAAGTTTTCGTATTACTTTAAGTGAGTTATGAATCATTTTTATTTTCATTGGTAACGCAGTTTTTCATACGATACACGAACGACTATCGAAAAATTGTTCGCTCGTACGAAACTCCGTGCAGAGTATTCTTATTAAGTTATTATTTCTTAGACTATTTATTATTTATAGCTAAAATTCTACATAGTCAGCAATAAACTTGACTATTTATTCGCAGAGTACATGTCTTTCTTTTTTTTTTTTATTTTTTGTTAGTAATTATCCAGCATGTTCGAATCGGGCCTTTTGTTCCAGATAAACGAAGATTTTGTATATTTCAACTGTATCGCTATTGAGTTTTATAATATTATTTACTCGTTCTTATAACAAATAAGCGGAGAATCACTAACAAACTAAATGTGAAAAGGAGATATCTTGCTAAGAATATTAATCGAAAAAAAATATTTCTTGCATTTTAATCCTAATCGAATGAAGGTTGTAATCAAGACGTCCATTACTTACACTATTGATAAACTAATATCGCATAATGTATATTTGTATAAATCCTATAAGTATCGTTTGTACGATTTATCATCCGATTTTTCCCACCAATGTGCTTTGAATGCGTAAGCTTTAACGGTGAATGCGTGCATAATTATTAATATGATATTTTTATCGCGCTCGATAACTAACAGTGTAGTACAGATGTACGATTGTAGCATTTGTTTTTTTTTTTCTTTTTTTTTCTTATCAGAATCGATCAGGTAGGATATTTCAGAATCTGTGATCAATATACAGGGTGTCTCGGTTAAGACCAAACACTTAAATATCTCCTTTATTTCTAACATCGGAAATATTTCATATATAATTTAAATACTGTTCCAAAAAGGAGTATTGTAAATTGAAAATTTTTTAAATCTTGAATTTTCTTAAGGTCACCGGTATTTTTTTTTTTTTTTGTTTTTCTTTTTTTCTTTGCTGAAGAGAGCTGAAGAGTAATATATCAGCTTTTATCGCATCCGGCGACTTTAAAAAAATGACCAGAAAAATTTTCTATTCGCGAAACTCTTCTTTTGAAATCGTTGAAACAGTTTGAATCATCCTTGACGTCCTTAAAAATAAAAGAGATATTTAGAAGTTGGGACTTATATCGGTCGAGACATTCTGTGTATCAACACGTATAAGCAGCATGAAACTTGTGATTATACTAAGATGCAAATATTTTTTATATGAATTGGTGTATACGCTCAGACAGTAGCCGATCGTATTTAATGTATCGAGGGACGAAATTAGCGGTAGAACAAACGTGGTTTGACAAATTTTCCGAATATCAAAACGTTCTGCGAGAGTAAATTGCAAGATTTTTATACAATATTTATTGGAGCAACTGTCCACTGTTATTGAAATTGATAATTTGCTCGAATGAGAGGTGAATATTACACGAAACAGTGAAACGCGATTAATTTTATTTTTTGAAATATATTCAACCGTAAATGCAATAATATATTACTGTAGATTGTTTACTTCTTGGAAAATTGTTGATATCACATGCTACATACAGTACGAATGCGTAACATAATCTTATAAAAAAAATAAAATGTAATCGTGGAATCAGAAAATAATTCAACGTTTTCAGACATCAAGCATTTCTCTAAGGTTCAAGTTTTATTGTCGTTCGACAACGTATCCTGTGAATTTTTATAATTTTCTACTAATTTAAAATGTAGACGATATATTGATTTTATGTCTTAAGAGGAATCCAATTCAATGTAGGAGTTTCGCTTGAATTTTAAATAAAATTCAAGTTATAACTCGATATTCGTAGCTAATAAACATACCGCGTGTTCCGAATGTCCAATTTTATATTTGTTTTTTTTTCGTTAAAAAGAACATCGTCTTCCCGCGTCTATTTCTGCTATGCGTTGACTGCCCTGAACATACTTTTTATCAACCTCCAGAACTTTTCATCAAATCTTAGTGTGAATGTATACGAATATAATTATAACACTATCTTCACGAGCAGTGAAAATTATTTTTGAAATCTTTTACCAATCGTAAGAACTGAGTATGTGCTAGTAAGTTGAGCCAACTGAACAGTACAAGTTAAATGTCACCTGATTAATAATTTTCGATGCTGTAGCGAGTAACAAAAAAATTAATTGAACGAAATTTTTGGTATCGTAAATTATATTTATGGTGAAACTTGTTTGAAATTTCGCTACGAAAATTATAACGCTACAGACTGTAATTTATAAATTATGCAATATGTTATCCGAATACAACTATAAGCGAATGTTTGCGAGATATTACTGAAAAGCAAACTTTCAATTTTTCCAGATATAATGGAAGAACGTGTTTGCAAAGCTTGACGATTAATAAAAGTAATTTTTATGAACCGTTCAATGCCAGATTAACCGGATAAAATTTCCTTTGGAAATCGTAATTACGCGGTAAAGTGAAGTTCTTAAATATTTTTTAGAGAAACAAAATTTAATTAGAGAAGCTTGAGTTTTGCAAAGACGTGCTTCAATTTCGTCCAATAAATTGGAGACAGAAATTTTCCTCGTAAGTTCACGTATACATAATGGTAATTGATAGTGCGGTTTGAATTATTCCTTTCTAAACAGTAGTGAAGTGTCAAAAGTTAGTAATAAATCCAAAACTACGATAAACTGAGAAACAATAATCTGTATGCACTCTTCGACGCTCTTCACGAGTATCGTGTAATTCGTGATTTGTTTATAATTATTAGAAGGCTAACGTACGAAATATTTTCTTTGCTGTTCACGTGACTAATTTATCATTCACCGTAGATTTTTTGGTAACGTTAACGATGTCAAACACTGTATTGTACGATTTACTTTCCATCCTTTATTTTGCAATGGTTTTGATACCAAATGTTCTAGCCCGTAATTTATAAATACATATACTTCTATTTATAAGCTTCTTTATATACATATAAATACGTATATTGGATATGTGTGTGTATATATATATGCGCTATATGATATGTACATACATATATTTGCAACGCAACACGGATAATACAATCTTTGTAATATTATAATATATATGTATATGTGACACTGATTAATATGTACGATATAAGGGGTGTATCGGTATTGTTGTGAGACTGTTACGGCAGCACACGAATGCCCATGAAGTATTAACGTATCGACGTTCGTTATTGTTTGTAAGCCTTCTTTCTTGTAAAACGTACAAGCTGTCTTATGTAGGAAAGCAAGGAAATAAAGTCGATTGTAACGAAAGTCTCTTTTATTATTATTTTTTTTTTTATTAAAATAGAAAAAAGTGGAAGAGAAACGATTATCTTGTATGTATATATATTTATTTACCTTAATTTAGGTACGTTGGTCATTGAACGTTGTTAAACTTAATGTTCTCCAAATCTTTGTTTTTCACAATTTTTTTTCTCTATTTTTCCTCCAGAATCGAATATTTATTTATTTAGATTTTTTTTCTTGCCACGCATCAACCTATTTCGTTGATTCTCTTACGATATGTATAATAATATTGTTTTTACAGATGAATAAATATGTGATGAAATAGAAATTGTTTAAATAAAACTCTTCATACTTTCTTCAGAGAAGTATCTGCTTTCATATTAGAAAATTTAAGAGACGAAAATTGAGAATAATAAAATTACGTTTGAGCCTTAGTTTCTTAATTATAAATATTTAAAAATTAATCAAAATATTCCTCGGACTTTTTTTTAGTAATTACTGTAGAGAAAAATGTGGGTAGAAATTATTATTTATCCATCCTTTACATTGCTCGCCATTTTTTAGAATATTTATAGAGCTCGAATTTTAGAAGCAAGAGTTTTGGAAATACGGAATCATTTTGATAGCAAAAATGGAGAAAGATGTTTAATTAAATTCCTTTGAATTGTAATATATTTATTCTTTATTATAAATTAACATATGTAATCACATAGGCCCAGATTTTCCACGACGCTTACAAAATCACTAAATGAAATGTGTTTTTATATTCATTTTTTGGTATAAAACTTGTAAACATTCACATTACAGAAATACACTTTCTTATAAATAAATAGTTACATTCTTATAGGCGCTAACATTATAAATAACAATATTATGTGGTTTAATTGTTACAAAATAAGTACTGTTCCTTTACCAACGTTTGTTGTTGTAAATGTAAATAATCGAAGGTTATATAAAATTTATTACACGATATTAATTAACAATAAACATACCAAAGACATGGCTTTTTTATAGATTTACTCACGAGCCTTATTCTGTTACGTTCACTTGCAAGAAATGTTTGACAAATGTCTTAAGCAAGTATAACAGTTACTTCAATATAAACATTAAACTTTCAACCTTAATACTTATTATGTGATTTATTTCCTTGATGTTACCTTGTCGTGTTCAGTATTTATTTGTATTGTTTGTATTTTCTTATAACTCCATGTATTTTTATTTAAATAATTTTTTCTTCTAATTTTTATAATTAATTTAGATGCTAACAAAAAAAAATTTTTTTTAGCGGAATATGATGTGATTTCTATATGAAATATAGTGAAAGAAGTTATAAATGCTTGAATAATTTATTTTAGCTGTTAGAGCTATCGAAAATTTTTATTTATGCTACTTACGTCCTTTATATTTCAACTCTTCAATTTTTATGAAAACGAGAGTTTATTGTTCAGAGAAAGCACTATACTGAACACTCATGGCTAAAATACAACACCTAAACATAATTTGCTTTTATTACAAAAATTGTTAACAAAAGACCTACTGTAGAAATAATTTAATAATAAACTGTTTTAGTCTATTTTTCATAATATTGAAACATAAAGTAGTATAATAATTATTAGTCACCATCGGAAGATCTTTCTTATTTTTTTTCGATGTAAATGAATTGTGTTAGCGATTCTAAATGATAGATATTCCTTTCAAACGATAAATAATAAAATTGCGTACGTAATATTGTATGAAATGTTTAAGAAAAAGATTTTTATCGTTCTTTAAAAAAATGGTTAGTAAAATATATTAATTTTGACATTTCTTTCCTCCTCTTTCAAATTATTAACAATTCGTATTTATATTTACTTTTTTATATAAGAGCATTTAAAAACTTGAAATTAACAATTTAACAATCCGTCGTCAACAAATTTACGGTATTTTAAAAAATATTTTAAGTATTAAAGTTCAGTTTTAAGTTGTATCGAGAATGTTTTCTAATTTTGAATGTTTCACATATACTTCCTTATAAATTATTTATTAATTATTTTGAATCAACTTTTGAGCGGCTTCTACGCGTAAATATATGTACAAACACAATAAACATAACAACGTAATATATCTATAAAAAAAATGTAAATAGATATTTATAACAGTCGAGGCACCGGTTGATTCTCAAAACAATTAAAAGAAACAGTAATATGTGACCTGTATATAATTCTTTTTCTGCATTATATTTATTCATATCAGTTGTTCATATGTACAAACTATATTCCGAGTGATATGAAACTAACACGCTATGGCAAATCGATTCTGTACGAGAGAATTTCTTCCTTGTTATAAATAACAATAACGAAGACTAAATTTCTTGACTAGGCTCGAGCCATTCAATTTTCATAAATCTTTTTAATTTATAAGCTTATATCTTTTCCTTTAAGTTTCACAAAAGTCTGCGTACAGGGTAACGCGCGTTTCATACTGCAACCAGAAAGGTTTTCTAGAAAGTTGTATGATTTCGTTTTTCCAAATGTCTATTTTGAAGTTTCTTAGAACACACGCATGATTAAATATTATCACTGTAATGTTAATGCTTTTGGACGTTGATATTGATAATATGATTTAAATAATACAATAAATTTTTGAAAATTATTTGTATTCTATTGCTCGCAAAATATAATTTCTTTGTTTATAAACAGCCGTATGGCTTTTTTTATCTTTTTTGGTTGCAATATTAATTACCTTGTATATCGAAATACTTTGTTAAAAGAAACTTATACATCTCAGGTTCTCTATAATCATGAAACATTCGTTGTCACTGTTTTACGCTAATGAGATTATTTACAGAATATTTAATACACACGTTAACACGTTGACTGCCATGGGGGCCACCGGTGGCCGGCACTCGACTTGGCTACAGCGCCATGGGGACGGCAACACGACCAGTAGTAAAATACATAATTAGAGTAAATATCGATGCTGATAAATTTTCAAATAATACCACTGTTACTATAATGGTTTGAAGAAATTAATGCCATACGGAACATGCAAATATAATTTTATCAATACAAGGAAAATATACATATTATTTTTTTCAACATAATATACATCGCATAATAAGAAATTCATATTGGCGCCATGGGCAAACCACGTAAAATGTGCGCGGCAGTCAACGTGTTAAGTTAGCAGCGATGAAATTAATGAATAATCGTTTCCCAATATTAACCGGGGCGCTGAATTTGTTTAAATCGACGAAACGATGCTTTCTTCATTACGTGTAATGTGTTCGAGGCGGTCTTACTTTAATTCGTTGCTTCTGGGTACGAGGAGACCGGGAAGTTACACGAAACTCAAGAGGCAAGTCGTAACAACGGCAAACGCAGCAACTTGGAAACTTGAACCAATCGCTGAAGATACCGCGGCATTCGTTGTTTGGATCGTAAGCCAACAAACGGTGGAGTCTGTATTGTTGCTCGCATCTGCATCCGTCTCGGCAGTACATCTGCTTGTTTTCGTGGCTTTGAGAAAATAAAATGATAGTCAATGATTGGACGCAATTGAATTAGCTACAAGAAAAAAAGTGATTTAACTTTGCTACCGTTTGAGAATTCCTTTCGACTCAATCGCGTTTCTCTTTTGTTAAAAAATGTTCTAAAGAAGACTAAACAGGAAAGATCCGCAAGATCTAATAAAATTTAAGTGCCGGCAAAATTATGTGTATTTTAGAAGCGCGTGTTTTCTGTCGTTTTAAATGTATAATATTCTATTATTTCATTGTCTAGATGATCAAACTTCTGATGTATACACAATGTTTAAAAATGTTTAATTGTATAAAAAGTGCTGCAGACTGACACACTTGTTATATAATATTACAAAATCTACGCTTATCTAATTGGGAAAAGTTTTATTTTAACAGATATTTTAAATAGTTTTAGGAAGCATGAGTTATGGCTTGTGATTTGAGTATTTCAATACTTACGTGCATTTTTCCCAGTGAACATATTGTTCGAAGGGGTATAGATTTAGAAGCGCTAATACCTCGCCTCTGGTATTGTTCGCCCAAAATGGCGCAACCACTTCTTCCTTCACGGGGCAAGCATTTCTGAAATAAATTGAATACGTGCAGAAAATTATAACCGTTAAATTGTACTACGTTCTATTTTTTAAAATATGTATAACTATTGAAACCAAGTAAAAATTGTCCCTTAGATTGTTAGAATAATAAAAATTTCCTTATTACATTAGTGAAAACTTTTGGAGAGAAAACGAGAAAATGAAACTTATAGAGAAAATATAGAGTTTCAAATTTAATAATAAATTTGCTCCAATATTTAGGAACAGCAAATCTTTTGTAATAGCAAATCTTTTGTCACGAAAACAAAATTAATAGTAATTATCGTTTACATTAGGTAATCAAAATTAATATTGCATATTATACTGTTTATGGAAATTGTAAATTTCCACTTAAAACAAAAACTATATTCTTCTTATAAGAGGTGTGTCGCATAACTAATTTGGTATTTATCATTTATTCCTCTGTTGAATTTCATCGTAGCTTTATAATAATCTAAATAATATCCCAGTAAAGTTCGATTTTAATAAGCGATACGAATTAAATTACTATTTTCAGACAAACAATTTTTGAAACAGCTTAAAAAATCAGAATAATTGATCACAAATATACTATCATCCATTATTTCTCACTCTGCAATTTTTTATTCTAAGTACAGACAGTGCAGTCTTTCCCTTCTTTTTTTCTTCTAACCGATTCGGTAATAACTGAAAACAGGATTCACAAGTTTCCGGTTTTTCTCTCTCTTCGTGACAACCACAATACCAAAACGCGATAAAAAAACCGTATCCACGTTCATTTTACCAAACTATAAGCAACAGAATTGACAAACGAATAAACTAACCATACGCGTGAAAGTTGAATTTTCGGTGAAGATACGCGCGATCGTTGCTTTCGACGAAATCACCGAATCGGTCAACAACCGCATCGTCCAAACTGGCTGTTATTTCTACTTTCCGCACTGTCTTTCTATCGTTCTAATTACGCACATCGAAGATAGGGTAAGAGTGTGTTGAACAAAAGTGAAACACCCTCGGAGAATTCGTAATCGATGCAAATAAAACGAGCGACACTTACACTCCTCGGAGCTTCAGAACCGGTTGTTCCTGTTGATCTTTCGCTGCGACGTCCTGATACAGCTGGCCTTCCATAGTCGAAGCTTCCGGCTTATTGACGGGTCGATATTCCGGTCGCGGCCTGAACTCCTGTTGCTCGCTCGAACTGGACGTCTCCTCTTGAACGGTCGTTTCTTTCGGCGTTGCAAACAGGTCCTCGTTGCTATCGGGTTCTGCCGGCAATTCAGTGGTGCCAGGTAAATTCACTGTCGACGTTTCCTCGATACTGGCATCGGAGACTTCTACGATCTCGCCAGTTTCTTCCACCGCCTCGTCGATTCTGTCTATTTGCTCGGAAATTTCATTTATGCTGAAATTCTGTTCTCTCACTACGTAAGAACTTGTCACCAGTGGCGATATCGTTATCTCTTCCGCCGAGTTCTCCCTTTTGTCTTCATTTGTACTATTTGTTAACGTTGTCGTTGACAGGGTGGATTTCGTGGTTGATTCGGGAACGGTTGAAGCAATTGTTGTTAACGTTATCGCTAGCGATGACGGTTCCTTGGTGGATGAAGCGGTGGTTGTCGATGGCGTGGTCGTCGTGGTGGGTGTTGAGGTCGAAGTGGTGGTTTTCTCGGTCGGTCGAAAATGGGGCCTCGTGTATTCGCTTAATTTTGGGAATTTATTTAGTCGTTTCGCGGCGTTGTCGTTGAAGGATCTGCTCGTGAAGCTTCGCCCCTCGAAGTCGTTGCCGCTTAGCCTTAAACCGTCTTCCGTATCGAAGTCCTCGTAATCATGGACGTAATGATATTTTCTGAACAGTTTTGTGCGATTCAAGGATAAGTTGGATTAGAAAATTATGTGATATTTTTGATCGAAGTATGTTATAAATGATTTTTAGATGAATTAAGTTGAGTGAGTTATAGTATAATAATTTTGAAAGATGGTATATTACTTTTAATAGTTGATTAATTGAACGTAATGGTAACTAAAGCTGTTAAATTATGTATCATTCTTGGTAAAATTTGAATATTGGTTCAAATGTACTATGTTGTTAATAATTATTTCCAATTGGATATGAATATTAATACTTATTTTGTTAATTTATTAATAAATAATATAAATGTAAATCAAAATTTATTAATAAATAATATAATATAAATAAAAACTTATTTAGTGAAAATACAAATTTTAAACTTTCGATGTAAACGATATTTTTATATTTTTATAACGTGGAAAGATATCTCTAGATGTAGTTATTGTGATCAGTGTGAATATAAAAATTTGAAAGAAAGTGATGTGTATTTAATAGTGTATCAAATCTATAAAGTATAAAATATAAAATATACGATATTATTCCTAGTAACAAATTTAAATATTGATAAGTCAAAGATAAAAATTTGACGAATAGATGAGTAATAATTAACAACACTACTCATTTTGTTTGAAAAACTTACCTATAGTCATCCGCAAAATGTTGATAATAGTCGTCATATTTTAATTCAACATCATTTCTCTCGAATTCCGCTCTTAATACATTAATATGCCTTTCGTCACCGTACATGCGCCTCATTAATCCTTGATTCTCCTGTACGAAACGACGCACCGCATGCCTGAAATCGATCGATCAATACAATACAATATTAGTTTCACTATTCATTTTCTTCGAATGTGGATTTTTTCAAAATTAGATATAATAATCGAAGCAATACATGCAAATTTTTGGTATGTTTAAGAACAAGTGAAGTATATATCTCAGATCACTTGACAGTGCTTTTCAATGGATAAATTATTAATGGTATCACTAAATCTGCGATACAATTATTAATTACATAGAAAATAATACGAGTTAATTCGCTGCGATCTCGATTGAGAAATAATTTACTATCATTCAACGAAATAAATATTTTATACGCATCTAATTATTTGCGTTAATAGAGCTGAGTAACCATTACAGCTGTATTAAACTGAAAATTCGATCAGAATCTAATCTGAAGTAAATTTGATCGTTCTTAGTCTTTTGTAGCTTTGAAACTGCTGTATTTTAAACTAATGTACGCATTATCGAGAGTAAAAGTACGTCGTTTCCTTAATACTCTCGTAGTTCGGTCACGTACGATTTTAATAACTCAAAGTATTCGGTCACTTGCTTAAAATTCATACCGACAGTGATACGATTGAATAGTGAAACTCTCTGAATATTTGTCTGCACGTTTTGTCGATTAGCTTTCTATTGTTGGCGAATGTATTGTAATTAAAAAAAAAAAAACATAAATATGGAGCTAATTGTCTTGCTTGAATCGTAATTTTTTCTCTGATAAGCAGACAAAATTCTGGCTATAGAGGGTTAAACATTGCTAGACGAAACCATTGCGGGAAGACAACGAAAGAAACTTTCGGGAGAACCTGATACTATGGACGCATTTTTCGCTTGAGACCTCCGTAGCAAAACGATTAACCCTTATAAGTTTTAAACAAAATTCAACAAAATTATTATTAAAGTAGAGTCTCGGTATATTAACATCCGATAAATGTTAAAACGATGGTTCTTTGGCAACTTACCAAGGATAAGAGCTGCCAGCTATCGTGCACCAGTTTTGCCGTCGAAAATCACAGGGAAGTTTTGCCAATCGTGCTCGGCCAGCACGGGAATATGGTTTACTGCAAGCCGAGGATGCGTCGTATCCAAAGGTGCTTGGTCCACCAACTCCTTGACATTTTACAAGCTGATATGTGATCACCTACGCAATGATCAAATTATTAGATTGGCGCATACGAAACGTTGTTGCTATCGGTCACGGTTCGAGTTTATGACGAGAACACTATATACCAGAGGTGGGGAATCTTTTTACCACTAGAAGCCATATTTAAATTAGGTAGTAATAAAGGAGGACGCTATAATTTTTTATATCAATTTAATTCTATTCATTTTCAAATTGTCGTAATTTGTATAATTAAATATTAATTAATACAATCCTATTGTATTAATACAGTATTATTATGTACTAATATTATTATGTATTATTATGTATTAATACAATAATAATCCTATAAATATCGTTTGTACGATCTATCATCCGATTTTTCCCACCAATGTGCTTTGAATGCGTAACCTTTAACGGTGAATGCGTGCATAATTATTAATATAATATTTTTATCGCGCTCGATATCTAAGAAGTGTATGGAAATAGTGTATAAAAATATAATAATACTCAAATTATTAATCTCAAATAATCTATATAAGAATCGAATACGATTTGAAACAGAAAGTCGCATCGTTCGTTATAAAAAAAAATTGTCAAACACATTCATAGCTTAACGTTATTTATTAAATCAGAATTTCGTAAAGCACAGTTTATTAATAAATTAATGCGTTACGAAATAACGACCAACGTTTAAAAATCCGTTATCCGCTTATAAGCATTCACTGAAACGAAACATGTCGTTACGAGCTACGTATAAACAACTACATCTTCGGTAATTGTAACAGATAATGACGTGACCCGGTTAAAAAATTTTCCTCTCCAAACTTTCACCAAAAAAATGCTTTACATTAATATACCGTGGTATCGTTCTAATAATTTACTTATATTGTAATAATTAACTGCATTTTTGGTAATTGTAACTCGTAACGATGTGACCCAGTTAAACAATTTTCCTCTCCAAACTTTCACCAAAAAAATCCTTAGCATCGGTATATACTGATATCGTTCTAATAATTTATAACGTAATTAAATAAATTACCTGCAAAGTGTACATATCGTTTTATTGCGTAGTGTCTGATGAAATTTGTCAAGTACATAAAGAGAATTAAATGCAGGAATATTTAATAGATTTTTAAACATAATTTTCTCTACAACGGAAGGTCAAAAGATTTGTTAAAAAAGAGTCTATCGTTGTGAAAAGTATCAAAATCAAGATTTTTTTTAAACACGAAACTATTATATTTTGATTTCTTCCGTAGAAATATTATATTTTGATTTCTTCGGTAATTCTAGTCTCAAATACATTTACGCTACATCGTACACTCTTTCGACCATTAAACCATTAGTGGTAGTCCGGAAAAATTTATTGTTCCTTTACTAAAGAATTAATTTCCTCGTATCGATGTTCAACATGTTCAAAATATACACTGCTTTCTAAATATCCGCCACTTCAGAAAACGATGAAATTAATGAAATTAAATAAAAACTGTGATTCGAACAATCTTTTAAAGATCTACATTTTATAAATACCATTTTCCACCGAAAAACATACTTTTCATTTTCTTGATACCCTGAAGAATCTATTTAATATCGTGTCCATTTATTTCTAAATAATATTTGCCTATAATAGATTTTTAGTATCTTATTATGTTCGTGCATAATGCCCAACAAAAACAATATATAAAATACATCTTACACACTTCAATTCAAATATTCTCAACCATAATACTCAATATATTAATAGAAGTTTATAACGCGACACCTTTCTAAATATTTAATATCAAAATTAAAAATCCCCTTAATTGCAATACAATCACCTAAGTAATAAAATCCTTCAAGATTTATGAATTACCCTGTTCATTTCAAAGCTTCAACACCTAAATCTCCGAACCATCGTGCACCAACCCTACAACCCCAAGTACATGAAACAACGAAACAGATCCTAAATCAAAAACACCAGATACCGTTCTCGTAAAAATAAAAGCTCACGGCGAATAGAGCAGCTTAACGAAGCGGTAATAGCGCTCACCTGGAGGACGAGATGCACGATCACATTCATAACTCGCATTTGACGTTAATTTCGAGCTTTGGACCAGCGAGCGTTTCGGTCCAAGTGTCGATCGGTGTGATCACGGTGTTATTCAATCTCGAAGCGAATCGTTTTCACTGACAGGCTGATTGCCGGCGTAAAAAAGGACGAGGACAGGCGGCGGTTCGCGGCTACATGACAGCACCTCCGCGCGCGAGGAGGACGCTTTCATTACTGGCCGTGTAATCAGTCGGCGTCGCGTGCGACGCCATGGGTACGCTTGGTAAAAGTACAGCAGCCAGCGAGCAGCGGGGAGTCCTCCTGCGTGTGCGCTCGCGTTCGTCGCTCGCTTGACCGAGAAGCGACCGAGAGGTAGAGAAAGAGAGAAAAAGAGAGAGAAAGAGGAAGAGAGGACACAGGAGAAGAAAGGAGGAAGGAACGGTGAAGAGAGAGCGCGCGTCGTCCGAAGAGTAGGTCACCGCGGTGGGTACCGTTACATTTCGGCCCATTGATGTGTGTCACGGGGCCCCGCAGTGACGTAGCAAGGGCCCTCCGAGTTGCTGGCGCAACGGACCACCTATTGCTCGGTCAATTAGGAGAAAGGTGGCTAACAGCGCGCATCCTGTGCTCCTAGCTGTGTAGAATCGCCGGAAATAGGAATATTGTTGGAGACCGGTGGTACCAAATGCGGCAGCAGGTCAACACCTTCAACAGATCTCGCGAACCTCGCCAGCTTTTTCTTTCCTCGTCTTTGAGACCGTGATTGCGCGGGATCTCGGACGAGTTGCTATATCCTTTCTCTTTAGCATTATCTTTTGGTCGGCGATCGGTTGTTTGAGGAAAGTATGGATCACGCGTCCCTCGCCGGCCTCGTATATCTCTTCTCTTGCTCGAGTTTCTAATTCGAGGTTGTGGCCTTTTTTCGTCGTGCACGACACGGTTCGTTATTGGTGCTTATTTCTTTCCTTTTTCTTCTTCTTTTTTTTTCCTTTTTTTTTTAGTTGCGAATTATTTTGGGATTCGTTTTTCGCGACGGTTGTGGTTAAGATGATTTTGAAACGTTTGGGAAAACGTGGTGGGAATTTGAATGTTTATGTTGGTGTACGGTTGCGCGTATTTTTTATACGAGATGTGTAATAGACCGGAAAAGAAACCAACAAATTATTTTTGCTCTATATGCGGATGATAGGAAATATTCATCGAACAGAATGAGACGGTGCGTGGAAATGATCTTCTAAGAGGTCTGTAGAACGGTATGGAAAGCATTTGTCAAGTAGGTTTTTGTTTTTAAAGAACATTTGGTGGACGATTTAATGTTTGGGTATTTTAACCTAGTTATGAAATTGTGCGCGTAATAAGATCGGAGGATACTTTGTTTATCGCTTATAGGTTTACGATGTTTGTCTTTTCAGGAAACTTGATAATTATCGTTCGCGTTGTTAGAGTTTGTTAGAGTAATTGGGAGATATTGCGGAGCTCGATGTTATTCGCAATTTATTTCAGTGTTAAGATTAAGATTAATTAATTATTAATTACGTTTATGTTTTTCTTTTACGTTAATTAACAAGCTATGATATGTGTAATGAGAAATATTTTTTTTTATTTATTATACCTCAAACGCTATTATTAAATCATATGTGAAATTTTACCATAATGTATTATTTATTAGTTTAAAAATGAAAAAATTTTATTGTTATCGGTATTGAATGAAAATTCTGAAATTATTGTTCGCAATAATTAAATAATATAATAAAATAAATATTTCAAAAATAAACGATATTAGTTTCCAAGTTTTTCAACAATATTAAAACAAAATTTGTTTAGAAAGAAATTTCACTCGTGATAGCTTTTAAGGGTAAACAACTATGTATAAATTTATGAATACACAATTTGGTATTCGTAATACCAAATTTCATAAAATCATTCTTAATTACTAATAGAGCAATAGATCTTTTCTGTATTAACAGAATATTCATTAAATAGTATTTATCACAAATAGTTGAACATTTGATATTTACATAATTAATACATAAAATTATAATCACTGTAGCATTATATAAAAAAATGTTACGTATTTATACATAAATAAAAATGTATTGTTTGATGTTATTAACTGCATCAATCACTCGATCATTCTTCTTGGTAAAAGACAAATTAAAATATAAACTATTAATTTTTCAGTGAAGCTTTAAAATTTATAGTTTCTCGGGAAAGATATGTTACCATTGTAAAAGATAAAACTGTACAATTTCTGTATTAGTATTAAAAGCTATGTAGAATTGTTTTTTTATTTCACGACCGCTCTTCGTTCACTTTGTTTATTTATCAAAGAAAAAAAAATCAGAGGAGCACGGCCGTAATGGCTGTTTGATGCTTCCAAACGAAACTTTCCGCGTGTTCCACTGACCTCGAAACCACTGTCACTTGGAATCTCTTTCACTGAATTTTCTTGTTTTTGTGCGATGCGGAGGCACCGTGCGACCAAAGACACGACAAAAGGTGCAACGCTTTCGTTACCGCGCATATATGCGTCATGATAATGAAATCAACAACTGTTCGGTTTCGATTTGCTCCGTTATGAAATGTTTCAAATAAGCGTAAGCAATAATAGATATTTAGTGAATATTCGTTTTAAATTAATATTTTTATACAATTTTGTTGTTTATTCGTCGTGTTTGGATAATTGTTATTTATATCATTTATATAGCTTATTGATAATTAAATGAATATAATTGAGAAAAAGATTATTTTATGATTATATCGATTTTAATATTGTATACATTTATCGATCAAATGATAATTAAATAATTAAATAGTTATTTGAAAATAATTACAGTATGATTATGTTAAATAACTATTTGAAAATAATTACAGTATGATTATGTTAAATAACTATTCGAAAATAATTACAATATGATTATATTAAATAACCATTTGAAAATAATTACAGTATGATTATGTTAAATAACTATTTGAAAATAATTACAGTATGATTATGTTAAGTAACTATTTGAAAATAATTACAGTATGATTATGTTAAATAACTATTTGAAAATAATTACAGTATGATTATGTTAAATAACTATTTCACAATAATTACAATATGATTATATTAAATAACTATTCGAAAATAATTACAATATGATTATGTTAAATAACTATTCGAAAATAATTACAATATGATTATATTAAATAACTATTTGAAAATAATTACAGTATGATTATGTTAAGTAACTATTTGAAAATAATTACAGTATGATTATGTTAAATAATGATTCAAACATTGTTATGCAAATTAATGCGTTCGTTGTTTGTTACTTCTGTAGATAATAATACATTTGAAAACTAGATACCTTAATTGAAAAAAAACAATCGTTTCTTTAAAAAAGATAATAGATTAGTATTTACGCAATAAATTATACACATTTTAAGATATTTATACAAAATATCGCTGCATTCATTTATTAAAAATTACAAAAAGAGGGTTACGTTTCAATACTAAATAAAAATAAATAATTTTTCAACCTAATTTTTATTAAGAATATTAATATATATAACACAAAATGTAGGAAGGCTGGGAGTAATTCTTAATTCTTAATTATTAGTTTAATCATTTTCAAATCAAAGTGAAAGACTGTGAAAGAAAGACTTTTCTCCAATAAGCTGACAAAATTCGGGCTATAGAAGGTTAAGCAACGAATCATTTGTATAAAAGTGCGTACATATTCGTGGTGAATTTCCTACGAGCAGAGTTCAATTCGAACGCAAGCATTCTGCATGCGCTTACGTTGCTTGCTGCCTTCTTCTTTTTAAAGATGCATCTTAATACTCTCGATAGCCTTAAGGTAATAGTATTATACTTCACAATTCCGTTACTTAGATAGCATTGGATTATTGGAGCATCGTTTCGCCCGATTACTAGTTGGCAAAATACCAGTTTGCCGTGGCAGTCGGTGAACGCAGATACTGGTTCTTGCATCTTCACCTAGAAGTAGGAAAGAAAGCTGTTTGTCGCGCACGCATACGCGCGCGCGTATGTGATGCACGATTAACGATTTCTGATTGCCGATGTTACATAAACTCGGCGAAAATAAGTAGGAACAGAATTTACAGGAACACTGTAATTTCGAGAAACTTGGTATCAAGAAACGTCTAATAGCTTTTACCATTTGCACGTTTCAAGAGCAATCAGTCATTTCGCGATGAGAAGAAATGTTTAATCGGAAGTCTAGCTGAACTGAACAACGAAGATGTAATGATACTAATCGAGGAAGATTTATTTTTATAACAAAATTGCGGAGCAGTTGTTAGCAACTCGCTGTAATAATTATACTATATATCAAATATTAAGGAAAATAAAGTAACAAATGAAAGAAACATCGTGTAATTTCAAACATTGTGATCGTTTTTCGCTCTGTAATATAGTTTTATTATAAATAAAGTGAAATAATATTGATAATAAATGAATAAAAATTGAGGAAGATTTATTTTTAACGTATAACAAAATTGCGGACAAGTTGATAGTAACTCGCTGTAATAATTATATTATATATTAAATATTAAGGAAAATAAAGTAACAAATGAAAGAAACATGGTGTAATTTCAAATATCATGATCGTTTTTTACATTATTCTCTGCAATATAAAGTTTTATTATAAGTAAAGTGAAATAATATTGATAATAACTGAATGAAAATTGAGGAAGATTTATTTTTATAACAAAATTGCGGAGCAATTGTTAGCAACTCGCTGTAATAATTATATTATATATCAAATATTAAGGAAAGTAAAGTAACAAATGAAAGAAACATGGTGTAATTTCAAATATCATGTTCGTTTTTTACGTTGTTCTCTGCAATATATAGTTTTATTATAAATAAAGTCAAATAATATTGATAATAAATGAATAAAAATAATATAATTATTTTATTTGCTAATTTCTTATAATATATTACTTGATAAATAATATCCTAGTGTTAATGTATTGTAATATTACATGTTAGTTATAAGGCAGTAGTATATTACAAAATTATATTTTATAAATGTACATTATTAAACATTTAAGTTCTTTTTATTATCCAAGCAGTACATAACAAAATTATATGTATAACAATCAGTCAAAAATAGTTCCATTTAATACAACGATTATTAATAAGGAAACATCTCAAACTTGAAAATTTTAAAATTCAAGAAATTTTGAAGATATATAAAATATATACATGTATACGTGTTTATTATGCTTTTTTTTCTTTGTTGTTGTTCAAATTCACTCATAGATGTTAAAAATAACCCCTGAAAATTCTGCTGTTTTTCGATTTTATTTTGTAACTCACGAACCGTAAGAGATTGAAAAAAAATTTTTTTAACAGAACGCAATTCTTTTAATTAGAGAATTAAACAGTGAAAGATTTATCTTTATTTTTTTAGATTTTTTTAGATTTATCTTCATAAAGTTAATTTTAATCGCTCATGAATTTGGTAGCAAAAAAAAAAATTATGTAATGCACAATTATACATGCTCTAAGTATCTTCAAAGTTTTATTTCCTCAATTTCGGAATTGGAGATCTTTCGTAAATTTAACATTGCTATAACTCTTGGATCATTTTCAACCCAATCACGTTCTCATTGTTTATTTGAATTTTCTAAATCGAAACAAATATAAAGAATTTGTTATTAATGTGTGTATCCGCTCGTTTCAATTTCACGTTGAAGCTTCATCATTCTTAAAAATAGAGCGCTTTTCTTAAATAAATGAAAGTATGATCGGATTGAAAAAATGTTGCAAATCGTACCAGGGTCGATATTTGTTAATATAAGTTCTCAATGCGAATAGTATTTCTTTTTTATTTTTGGATTTTTTGTTCGATTTTGACATTTCACTTAATTCGAGTCTCATAGAAAAACATGAACTGTAAATTCAGTGGTATATTTGTAAAAAAATACTTTAATATTCGATTGTATTAATACTATTCCACATTTTAGTCTCTTTTTTGACGCTTCTTTTTTTTTCTATCAAATGAATTATATGCTATTGCTTATACGTTATGTTCAAAAGCATCCTCTTGTGTTTCGGCCGTTTCTTTCTTTGCATCAAGGTCTGTTGTAGTTTTGGTAAATTTCCAAAGTCCTCCCATGTACCATAGGACAACGCAGGATAGACTTAAAATCGAAGTGAAATGGAGAGCACCCACGTAGCTCATCATTGAGTCATGTACTAAACCTTAAATATGAAAAAAATACTAATTAGTAAATTATTTATCTAGATGATCATTAAATTAAACATTAAACGTAAATTATGTGGTACAAGATAATCTGACAACTTTCAAAATTAAGAGTTCATCATAGCCCGAATTTTGTCTGCTTATTGGAGAAATAATTACGATCGATTACAGTTTTTCACTTTGATTTGAAAATGTTTTAACTAATAATTACCGTAGATGGATCGTGGTGTCGCTACAGTGATACAGTAATCAAATTTAATAGCGCAGCGATAACTAAAGAAAATTAATTTTTTAAAATATAGATACATCAGTTTGTAACTTTTAAGTCACACGGTCCCATAGAGGGTTAAATAAATAAATTGTTAGACGGATTGAAGACAATCATCAGTAGTAGTAATGAATATTATATTGAGGATTAATTAATACAAATTTTAGTTAAGAAAATTAATTTCTTTTCTTTGAAAAAGAAAGAAAGAAAAGAACGAGTGACTTAGTGGAGAAAATATATAGAAAAAAGATAACAGGTAGCATGATAGGGTATCTAAACGGTATATTGGAATTTATTCTTTGGCGATTATTCAGCAATCATTTGATTTCGAAGATAAAATACTATCACAGTTACATGAAACATTGATTAATACCACCGTACCAATAAGCCATTGGATAAAGTTAATTGAGATACTAGTAAGATGATAAAATACTTTTTCAATGTACACCTAGCCCACTACAACACGGTTTCGCTCTAACGCGACGAGAGAAATTTTTGTTTATTTCTTGTGTTTTACATATATCAACACTAGAACTACCAAAGTGTTCACAATGACCCATTCATAATTTTTTATAGAAATTTTATAAATTGACTATGGCATCTCAGAGAAAATTTTCCGAGATTTTCTGTTAAAAATGTAGACAAACCTTTGTTTACCTTGCATTGCGTATTTTTTTATATACCTTTCTCTACGATTTTTTCGGTAGAAACAAGTATGCTTCAATCGCCGGTAGTTCTAGTATTAATGAAATTTTTATATGACATAGATCTCGAAAAAATATTAGACACGTTTCCTTGTTTACATCGTGCACTTCGGAGGAGCGATATCAGTTCTCAAAATAGAGGGATGAGAAACCTATTTGATAGTGTATCTCCTCATAAAAATGAAGTTAAACAGTTATTTGTTTTTAATAGGTGTTGGAACGTAATCCATTTTTCACACTGATTCTTAGTCTCCATGCAACGTTGTTTCACACAGCACGATATTTTGTAGGAACCTATCCATCGTTGTAGGAAGGTTAGATGTACACATATGCACAATTTCTGCTCCGAATACTTGAATAGGAGCAAGTGTTTTTCTGAATATGTAACAAGATGAAAATTAAAGGAAAAATAACTGTATCGAACGGTCACGTACCTATAAGCGGTCCTATGGCCATAGATAGTATACCATTGCAAACCATTTGCATTCCATATGCAGCCGGTAATCTTTCAAGCGGTACGTAATCAGGAATGATTAACGTTTGGAAGACAGCTTTCGTTCCTTTGGCGATGCCAATAATTAATGCAACACAGATCACCACCATGTAGGTGCTTCCCCAGGTTGATAATACTGAAATTAACAATGATTTTAATTTCTTTCGTAACACTTCATATAATAATTAAAATACCAAACTTGTGTAATTAAACATTATTTATCACTTATATGCTCGAACACTTAAGACAGTATATAGATATAATTATTAATTTTTGTATTTTAATAATTCATTTAAAATTTATATTTTATGAACTTTTATATAGTGTCATCTGTAAGAGTCATAGGTCACTTAATAAATTTAAAGTAAAGAAATGTTTGTGTTTTAGGAGATAATTTTGGTATTTATGAATTGTTTATCTTGCAAAGAATTTTAAATTATATTATCTTGTTGAGATCTTACTAAAACTTTGCAAAACTTACAAGTGTCTAGTGACTTATGGATGGGAGTGTATACGTATTCGAAAGAATGTTATAGAACGTTTTGTAAATACAAAATTTCATGTGTTTCATTCATTCGCAAATTCTAATCTCACGAAGACTCGTGAAATAAAAACATTGTGAAATTAAATTTTTGTTCGTAGTATTGAAAAAAAAAGAAAAAAAAAATAGTAAGCAACTATTAAAATATGTATATATTATAAAAGAAAATTGGTTCGTGAATGATCCAGTAGGTCCAATGATTGTCATTTTTATTGGATCTATGCAAATTACCATAAAGCTGAAATCAACCCACCCAGCAGTTAAATTCGTTGCCGTGAAGGGGTCGATTTCTCATTTTCGAATATTTTACGTTGCTGTACGTACTGGTCCTTCCAAGAGTGGATCCTATCAAAGACAATACGTAAAGGTTCCTAGAGGTCCAGCCAACTTTCTGTGCCAAAAGAGGAACGCAAAGACGTCCGGTAATATCTGAGATAGCTTGGATGGACATCACTGTTGCGATCGAGGTCCTTTCGAGCCCGGAAAGTTCGGTGAGGACGAAAGGAATCATCGCGTTAAAGTTTGTTTCGGCGACTAAAGACACTCCCATGCCTATTACAAATAAAATATAGAAATGAAAGTATAGAAATATAATTATAGAAATAGAAATATAGAAATAAAATTATAGAAATACAAATATAGAAATGAAACTATAAAAATAAAAATATAGAAATAAAATTATAGAAATAAAATTATAAAAATAAAAATATAGAAATAAAATTATAGCAATAAAAATATAGAAATAAAAATATAGAAATAAAATTATAGAAATAAAATTATAAAAATAAAAATATAGAAATAAAATTATAGAAATAAAAATATAGAAATAAAATTATAGAAATAAAATTATAGAAATAAAAATATAGAAATATAGAAATAAAGAAATTTGTAATTTTGAAATAATTAATAGATTATTTCTTGAAATAATAATTAAAATAATACCAGTACGATATATTCAGTAAGATTATAGGTTACAAGTTAATAACAACGTAAAACAGTTAAAATATTACGCAAACGCATCATAGTTGTTTTATCTATAATGCTCATTGTTAGTTTAGCCTTCAAAGGCACGCAAGAATATTTCTAAATTTTTTGAACAGTTATTTATTATTTTTTATTTGTATCACTATCATGAAATATCATTATGTTAGTGTGTACACATCTTCAGAATGTGTGATAAAATATTACTCTACTTTAAGTGTTCTTATCAATTTATTTTCACTCGAAAGTCGTCTAGCTGATATATCGTTATATTTTCTTATCGATCAATGCACCCTAAAAACTGTTTCATTGCGATAAAATGTACCGATATACCTATTGTCTAGCTTTTTTTAAGCTATCTGTGAATAGAAGCGTTTCAAATTATAATTGCGTTACGTTGATCACTTTGTTTTCTGTTAAATCAATGGTAATTCACTATTTGCAAACTTAATCGTTAATTTTAGCTATCTGATCTGTGCTTCACCTTACGAAAGGTAAATTTAATATAAAATTTACACGCAATGGCAGATGTATAATTTTATATTTTTCTATTCAAACATACTTATCAAACTAATAATAGACAAAACGATTTTAAAGAATACATATATTAACACATTGCCAATCGTACGAATTGCATTTGTTCAACTATTTCTAAAACTACATAAAAAATTGTCTCTTGAATCCTATGTTATGAGAATTTATAACAGAAAGCTTGAAAAGAAAGTAAAAAAATATTGTAGAATAAAATCCCATAGAACGAAGCATAACAGTAAGATATTATTTATTATAAATTATGTGGTAGGAAAATGGAAGATCTCTCCGAAGCAATATGTTAAGCGTTAATAAAAAAAAATGAACCTGTAATGTTCCAGAACAGATGTTTTAGTAAAATCGTACAACTGACAACATTATTATAAATTGATAAGAGATTTAAACCTTATTTAAGAAATTAACTTTAACGAAATTCACTAACAAGGAATGTTACAGAATTAACACACGTCGATTTTTATGAAATTTTGATACGATACAGATCTCGAAAAAATATTGGACACGTATTTTTTTATACCAGCCACCGTTCTTTTTGAAGGAGTAATATCAGCCCTCAAAGCAAGAGATGGAAAATGTCTCAACGATTATTAGAGATAGAAAGAAACTTTACATATACAGTTTGTCTATTTTTTAATGCTAAATCCATCTGTGTAACAAATTAAAAAAGAAATTAATTCGTTTAAAAGCTTTATGTTGGTATCACCCTTTCAAAATGATGGCCGATATAAAACAAAATGCGTGTCTAATATTTTTTTCGGGATATCATTTAAAAATTACATCGAAATCAATTCTTCCTTGTCAATGAAAATCATTCCTTGCAAGTAACTTTGATTTATACAATAATTTTTGTAAGCAGTATTACCTAGTATAACAGCGACGTAACGACTATCCTTCAAAAGAGCAAGATCCATGTGCTCCGAAATTTTTGCTAAAACCGATTTTTTCTCATCTTTCGTGCTTTCGGTGTTCCCATTTTCCGATAAGTTCTCTTCACACGTATTTGCCTGTCGTTTAGATTCCTCCTCTAGTAACCGCCGATCAGCGCCATCGTTTTTGACGTCAGTTTCGTTTTTGGTTCTTAATTCTTCGGTTCCTTTCTCTACATCGTTGCCGTTGCATTCTACGGAAGATGCCGTGATGTCATTGTCCTTCGTTATACTTGTAATCTATTGCAAATGAAATCTGACGGTGAACGTTAATCATTGCTAACTCTTCGCAATTTTAAGAAGACACTGAATCGCAAAGAATATTGGTTCTGCATTCTTTCTTAGAATACCGTCGACAAAATATATTCTGTTCATAATTATATCTGTATTATTCAGCAAAGTTATTCATAATTACTATATACACGACTAGGAGACGGAAATTATTTGAAATAAATATAAAAATTATTTAGAACTTAAGTGATATAATATTAGTATTTAAATAATTCGTATGTACACCATGTTAAAATATACAAATCAAATTAAAATGTTTCGCGAAACAAGTTTTATTTTTAATTAATAAATAGAAATCATTTTTACTACTATTTAACTTTTTATTACTATTTCGAAACAGTAGAATTTAAATGTTTCAATTTTATTTAAACAAATAAGACGCAGGATTCTATCAATTGTGAACCAAGAATTAGTATTTGTTAAGGAATTATAATTCAATTTGAATCACTGTGCTATTGTATAACCTCGACCAGTGTCCTCCTAATAGTTGCTACTCTTTGAACTCTTTTTAAACTCACATCTTTTTCCTTAAACGGTTTCAGTAGCGATGCTCCAACTAACGAATGCATCGCTATGCTTGCAAGAATCAAAAGGGTTCCTGTTGTAGCATAACATTCCAACAGTTTTGCTATTAGCAGAGGCATTAGAATAGGTCCAAGACCAGTCAAAGTGACCGACAATCCCATGGCAACGTTTCGTTTTTTCCGAAAATACGTGTTCATAGCGAGACTCGTGGCTGGAAATATGATTCCATGGCCGATACCTATAAATTATAATACTGTATTGATATAATAGGCACGATTGGTCTCACTTTCATAAAGTNAAATTTTCCGAGATTTTCTGTTAAAAATGTAGACAAACCTTTGTTTACCTTGCATTGCGTATTTTTTTATATACCTTTCTCTACGATTTTTTCGGTAGAAACAAGTATGCTTCAATCGCCGGTAGTTCTAGTGTTAATGAAATTTTTATATGACATAGATCTCGAAAAAATATTAGACACGTTTCCTTGTTTACATCGTGCACTTCGGAGGAGCGATATCAGTTCTCAAAATAGAGGGATGAGAAACCTATTTGATAGTGTATCTCCTCATAAAAATGAAGTTAAACAGTTATTTGTTTTTAATAGGTGTTGGAACGTAATCCATTTTTTACACTGATTCTTAGTCTCCATGCAACGTTGTTTCACACAGCACGATATTTTGTAGGAA